>CALYLW010000908.1:231275-276052 GCA_944989445.1 Ampullaceana balthica
TGGTCCAAGGTTGTCATTGCCAGGGCGGGGGTGGAAGATAAGCATCCACTCCTCTAGAAATGCCCTAAAAGGCTTGCGTCTCTTAATGCCTCTGTCAACCAAAATCCAGCTCCTGGCCTTCTCGCGTGGCTCACACAAAAGCCCGGCGGACCATGTTTCAGGAGAAGGGATGAAGGCGGTCAACTGGCGCCTCAAAACCAGTAGCTTCGGGTAGATGAGACTCGTTAACCATGGTCGGTAGCTCATCTAGGAATGGGAAACTCTTATTCTAAACCTCCGCTGCCTTGCGGCTAAAACCCCTCATGGGAAAGGCTAGGGGAGTAAACCCCGACAGAAAATCAGGAAATGGAGCTACCATCTTCCCCAATCCCGAAACGAACCGCCACTCCCCCCCCCCACCTTTTAGCCTCCACAAACTACCTCCGAAAGAAAAGAAGAAGAAGGACAAAATGTAAAGTTTAAGCAACCCAAGCAGAGGCGTCATTAACTGTTTGCGGGGTCTTGGGCGAGTCCCAGGGGGGTTTCCCGCTCATTTGTAAGATGGGCTGATTATGCTATAACATGAACTGCTACAGCGGTCTCCCGCCAATACCCCCCCCACCCCCCCGCCCACGCAGTGAGCAGACGAAGGTCTTCTATATGAGGACAATGTCCCTTTACACTGGTCTGCCTTGCATGTTCTACTGTTCCTTCTTTTGAACTTTAATTGATAAACGCTTTAAGATAACGTATATGTAAAGCACGACCATATTAGTCCACTATACTTTATTCACTTCATTGACTCCCTATACAAGCATGCACACGTTGATTACAAACTATCTGATTTCTGTCACAACTTCTTTTCTGACTCATGCCCTTCCTACCTTACTCAACTTCTCTCAGTCTACTCACCCACTGGTCAGCTACGATCTTCTTCAGGCACCCGTATTCTCCCTGTTACTAAGACACGCACTAAAATATTTGACGACAGGTCTTTCTCTTTTTGTGCCACTAAACGATGGAATTCTCTACCATTACACAGTATTCCAAATACTAAGGCCTTCAAGACTGCACTAAAACACATCTTTTCAAACTTTACTTTCAAAATGAATTAAACAACAATCAAACATTTCTTTAAACGACATTTTTTTTATGTATAGCGCCGTGAGCCATGGTGCTTGCTAGGGTACTGCCTAACAAAAATATCAAATTATTATTTTTATTATTAATATATGAAATTAATTTAATTTGAATACTTGTTTTCATCTATTTATACTAGGGATCAGCCGGATAGGGTTTTTTACTATTTGCCGGATCCGGATAGTTTGACCCTAATATTTGCCGAATCCGGATTCTGGATCCGGATATCTCCACATTTAAGTGTAAGTGCTAAGAGGGTGTCCTTTACTACTTTGGGGCCATCCATAAATGACGTCACGCACCTAGGGGGGAGGGGGTCACCCTTTTGTGACGATGCGTGACGAGGGGGGGAGGGGGGTTGAAGAAATGTGACGTCACATCATAAGGGTAACTTTAAATAAAACTTTCACTGAAATATTTGGTCCCTTAAAATTTATTTAATGACTTTTTTTATTTAAAAAAAAATCAGTGCCTCTCAATGTGCCGGTCGGTAGGCCATCAGACGCTGGTTCGCGTAAGCTATCAAGACACGAAAATTAAATCTAATTATAATCCTTAAGCTTGAGAATCCACAAGATTACATATGACATTGTTACACTGCGTCGTTTGATGTTGACATCAAAGCATTTGTGATGTAACCGCAGCTCCGTTTGGTTCTCTCATGGCAGGAGTCGTCCAATTTTTTTGCCCGTTACCCCAGAATATACAAGTTTATGTGTGCGTTACCCCCCCCCCAACCCTCAGACTCTAGATCCTGCTCACATGACTCGGGGATTTGGGGGAGCGTCGTTAGCCCCCGCCCCCCCTCCCCGAAAATGCTACTGGTGAGTTTTACAAGCATGACAAGTGTCTAAAAATGATCTGAATAGGATTATGTATAGATATTTTAAGTCAAAACGACACGGAATATCCTTTTTCTTTAAAAGGGGAGGGACGGGGGAGGGAATCTATTTGATAGAATTAAAAAAGTTTTAAGTTTGATATAATTGTTCGAGGGTTTTTGGTCAAACGCCCCTGGCCATTCTAGTCTTCTAGATCAGTGCTTCTCAAAGTGGTGGTCCGCGGACCGGTGCCGGTCCGTGGGCCATGCGCTGCCGGTCAGCAGATGTTCTAAAAAAAAGGACAGAAAAAATTGTCAGTGCAAGGAAAATAGTGCACCGGTGCCTGGTGCAATGGAAAAAATTCCTGCCGGTCCGCCATACTAAAAAGTTTGAGAAACACTGTTCTAGATATAATGGTAAATGAGCCCATTTAAAATTAGTCAAGTATTCATTAACTTTATTGAATGCATCAATTCTTGACATCGCAATTCGAGAGGAGCACAAAACAAATTTTCTTCTTAGCTCAGTTTTTAAGGCATTAATTTTAAATATCACAGAAAGGATACGTGATACTGACAAGTCATGTGGATTAAGATTATTGTCACTCGTGTCAATATAAATGAAAGTAGGGTAGATTTAGGTGTCTTCGTATAGTACGTAGGTTAGAAATCTACATAGTTGTCAAATTTTTAAAAAATGCATTTTCTGGAAGGAACCGGTTCAATAATGGGCATATGTTCCAAGCGTACACGTACACATGACGTATTTTAATATATCTAGTGGATTGTAGTGGATGTTATATGTCCCAAATGAGTCTGCATTGCCCCCAAAAATTATCTTTTTGACCCCGGATGAGGTTATTTACCCCTGTTCGTCGATCTCTTTCCGTCAGTTAATTATTGAGGGATTTTTTAAAAATACATTTTAAAAATGTTATTTTAAAATAATTTTTGTTCTAAGCAAAGACGTTAACCGTGATGATTAATAGTCAATGTTTAATTTGTATGTATTAAAATAAAATATAATCTAAGGATGTTAACACAGTTCGTTTTCTGAAGGCTGGATAAACGTTTTTAAAAAATGCTTCACGCGGGTTACGATATTACAATGTAGATCTTCACTAAATAAATAATAAATACTTTAATGACAATAAAAGTGATTTGAAACATACTTATTTTCAAATAGAAAATAAAGTGGGTTTTTTTGTTGTTTTTTAGGGGGGGGGTCAATTTGCGACGTATTTTTAGAGGGGGGTTCTATGTTTTTGTGATGACGCTTGACGAGGGGGGGGGAGGGGGTCAAAAATCGGCAAAAACCGCGTGACGTCATTTATGGACGGCCCCTTTATATCTAGTATTTAATACTTTTTTTAAAAATATTTATTATGCAACAAATGGATAGTAGCTGCTATATACAATGACGGTTTGTGACACTGTCAACGTCAACGATAAACATTTTACAATGAATTGAATGAACGAACTTGAACGAAGTTCAACGAACTTTGTAGTGTGTACCAAGCGAACAGTGTTGTACTGAGTGTGTAGTGTGTACCAAATGAACAGTGTTGTACTGAGTGTGTAGTGTGATGTACAAGAAGTCGTGATCAAGAGCCATAATAAAAACTGTTTTTATTCAGACGATTCACGTTTAATATTTTGTTAGTTAACTTAGTTTGTTACCTTACGTAGTAAAGTAATATCTATACTTGTAACTTTTTAACTTAATATTTTTTTCTCGTATTGAAATTGATTGTTCTACTATATTTTGTATGGATTTGAATGATTTCATAGTCAACACTTGTTAATTTGTTTATTTTGTTCTATATTAATAACTTAATGTAGAACTTAATTTTTTACTTAAATTATTTGTATAATTATAATATTCACAATAGACTAGAGTTTTTAAAATATATGGCTGAATAAGATATAACACATTAGACAAGCAACATTTTTATTTTTAAGTTCGCAAATCAAATCACAATTTCAACTGTCATTTAAAGTTCAAATGAAAAAAACAACAAAAAAATATAAAATTAGAACAATGATTTAAGTTATATCGTACTAGCAGACCCGTCGTGCGTTGCAACGATCAAAGTAAAAAGAAATAAATTTAAAGAAACCAATGAGTGGTATGTTTAAAAACAATTCTGAAGAAACCTTCATGGAAGTGTGAAAAAAAAATCCAAGTTTCATAGCAAACGGATAAATAAATTAATAATTAAATAGCGTACAAAAGAAGAAACGATATTAAGGGCCCCGGCCCCAAAATGAGTGATATTATAGGTTTTTTTTATTGCCATTGTACTCATTTCTTAAACGTTTAAGATTTTATTCACCATTCAGTAATTAAAAATCTTGACAAATAATGACACATGTATCCATTATTATACAAATTGAAATGAACAGGTGTTTTGAACTTTATATCTTGCCCAGAATGGGCCCTAGGGCCCTTAATGTCGTTTTTATCTATTGTACTCAAGCTATATTCCTCAATATCGTGTAAAATTGAATAGGGAATACAATGATTAAAGTCCAATAAAAAGACTTTTTCGAAGGAGTTCAGTGCCCTAGAGTAATATAGGCTCTTAAGTTTTTATATTCTAAGTTTTGTCAAAATCCAGTTATTTTCTCAATTTCTAACTCTTAAACTACTTTTTATATACCTCAAATAGAGGGAAATAACATTAAGGGGCCCCTGGCCCATTCGGTGCAAGAGGTCAATTTCAATAACCTGTTCATTTTAGTTCATTTTTATTGTGGCTATATTTCTCAAGCTCTTTAAAAAGTAAATAGGAGAAATATCTTAAACATATACGAAAAAAGATATTTGGGGCCCCGGCCCCGAAGATATTGGCATTAGAAGTTCAGTGTCTATAGTATTTTAATATAGGCTACCAAGTTTTTGTATGCAACGTTTGGTAAAGATCTATTCATTTCCTAAGTAGCTAACATAGAAACTAATTTTTATATAGCTCATATAAGATTTAAAAAACACATTAAGGGCCCCAGGGCAAGATATAAAGTTCAAAACACCTGTTCATTTCAATTAGTATAATAATTGATACATGTGTCATAATTTATCAATATTGTTAATGACTGAATGGTGAATAAAATCTTAAACGTTTAAAAAATTTGAATTTGTGGGCCCCCAGCCCCAAATGAATGAATATTAGCAGTTTAGTGCCCTATAGTATTTTAATATTGGCTATCAAGTTGTCATATACAAATTTTGGTTAAGATCCAATAATTTACACAGTAGCTAAAGCTTAAACTAATTTTTATATAGCTCGTATAAGCAAAACATGACAATATGGTTTAGACAGCTATAAAGGACATTCATACACACACAAACATATATATATATATATATATATATATATATATATTATATATATATATATATATATATATATATATATATATATATACATATATATATATATATATATATATATTATATATATATATATATATATATATATATATATATATATATATATATATATAAATTAATAATTAAAAAGTTTACAAAAGAAGAAACGATATTAAGGGCCCCGGCCCCAAAATGAGTGATACGTTATATTCTTAATTGCTATTGTACTCAAACTATATTTCTCAATATCGTGTAAAATTAAATGGGTAATGCAATTAATAACGTTCAGTTAAAAAGACATTTGGGGCCCCCATCTCCGATGGAATGGACATTAGGAGTTAAGTGTCCTATAGTAATGTAATATAGGCTCTAAAGTTTTTATATACTAAGTTTGGTCAAAATCCAGTTATTTTCGAATTATTTAACACTTAAACTAATTTTTTTATCTAGCCAATATAGGAAAAATAAACGAAATTAAGGGGCCCCCGGGCCTATGCGGTGCAAGATGTCAGTTTCAAAAACCTTTTCATTTGAATTTTTTTTCATCATGGATATATATTTCTCAAGATAGTTACAACTTGAATGGGAAAAATATCTTAAACATATACGAAAAAAGATATTTGGGGCCTCCGGCCCCGAAGAAATTGACATTAAAAGTTATGTGCCCTTAAGTATTTTAATATGGGATACCAAGTTTTTGAAAACAAAGTTTGGTTAAGATCCATTCATTCACTTAGTACCTAGCGCATAAACTAAATTTTAAGTAGCTTATATAAGCAAAAAACGACACTTAGGGCCCCAGGGCCCATTATTTGCAAGACATAAATTTCAAAACACCTGTTCGTTTCAATATGGATAATAATTGAAGCATTTATCATTATTTTTCAAGATCTTTAATAAATATATGGGAAATAAATTCTTAAAAGTTGAAGAAAAATGGCATTTTGGGCCCCAGGCCCGAAGGAATGGTCATTAGGAGTATATTGCCCTATAGTATTTTAGTATTGGCTGTCAAGTTTTTATATACAAAGTTTAGTTAAGATCCATTAATTAACACAATAGCTAACGCTTAAACTAATTTTTATATAGCTCATTTAAGCAAAACATGACATTATGGGGCCCCAGCGCCCCATGAGTGTTAAATTTCGAAAAAAAGTTGCCAGTTACCATCCCGGGAGCATACTAAACCGTCTCAAAAATGTTCATGACGATCGGGTGAATGGTTTAGTCAGCTATAAACGACATGCACACACACACACAGACACACACAGACATACTTTGTTTTTTTTATAAATATAGATATAGTGAAATAAAACGACATAAAGGGGGCCCGGAGCTATTGGGTGCGAGATGTCAATTCCAAAAATCTTTTCATTTTAATTCAATTGCATCAGGTTTATCAAGATCATTAAAATGTGAATGGAAAAATATCTTAACATATATGAAAAAATACATTTGGAGCCCCCGGCCCCGAAGAAATCGACATGAAAATTTCAGAAACTTTAAGTATTTTAATATGGGCTACCAAGTTTTTATATACAAAGTTTGGTTAAGATCCAATCATTTACTCTGTAGCTAACGCATAAACTATTTTTTATAAAGCTAGCATAAGCAAAAAACGACATTAAGGATCACAGGGCCCAATTATTGCAAGAAATAAAGTGCGAAACATATGTTCATTTGAAAAAATTTCAAAATACATACATTTATTTATATTTCTCAATATTGTTATAAAATTTGAATGGACTATAAAATATTAAACATATACTAATATAGACAGTTTGGGGCCCCCTGTCCCGTGGGAATGAAAATTAGGAGTTCAGTGTCCTATCGTAATAGAATATAGACCCTTGATTTTTTTATATACTCAAATGAGTCAAGATACATTAATTTTCTCAGTATTTTAATCTAATACTAATTTTTATACAGCTAATATCAGAAAAAAACGACATTTAGGGGCCCGTGGGCCCATTCGGTGAAAGATGTAAATTTCAAAAACCTTTTCATTTTAATTAATTTTCCTCATAGATATATTCCTCAAGTTCGTGAAAAATGAATGGGGGGAAAATACATTAAACATATACAAAGAAAAGACATTGGGGGCCCCCAGCAGCCCCGAAGGAATGGACATTTGAAGTTATGTGCCCTATAGTATTTTAATATGGGCTACCAAGTTTTTGTATTCAAATTTTGGTTTAGATCCATTCATTTACTCAGTAGCTAACGCATAAACTAATTTTTATATATCTTATATAAGCAAAAAAAGACATTAAGGGCCCCGGGGCCCATTCAGTGCAAGATATAAAGTTCAAAACCCGTGTTCATTTCAATTTGTATAATAATTGATACATGTGTCATAATTTGTCAAGATTGTTAATGACTGAATGGTGAATACAATCTTAAACGTTTAAGAAATATGAATTTGTGGGCCCCCAGCCCCAAAGGAATGAATATTAGCAGTTTAGTGCCCTATAGTATTTTAATATTGACTATCAAATTGTCATATACATGTACAAAGTTTTGGATAAGATCCAACAATTTACACAGTAGCTAGCGCTTAAACTAATTTTTATATAGCTCATGTAAACAACAAATGATATTTTGGCCCCCGGTGCCCCATGAGTGTTAAATTTAGATAAAAAAGTTTCCAGTTACCATCCCAGGTGGGTACTCAACAGTCTCCAAAAATTTCACGACGATCGGATTAATAGTTTAGTCAGCTATAAAGGACATGCACACTCACACAGACATACTTTGATTTAAATATAATAGATATAAGAAAAAAAAAGATATTTAGGGCCCCTGGGCCCATTTGGTGATAGATGTAAATTTCAAAAATCTTTTCATTTAATTAAGCTTCCTCATAGATATATTCCTCAAGATCGTGAAAAATTGAATGGGGGAAAATACATTAAACATATTCGAAGAAAAGACATTTGGGGCCCCCAGCCCCGAAGGAATGGACATTTGAAGTTATGTGCCCTATAGTATTTTAATATGGGCTACCAAGTTTTTGTATTCAAATTTTGGTTTAGATCCATTCATTTACTCAGTAGCTAACGCATAAACTAATTTTTATATATCTTATATAAGCAAAAAAAGACATTAAGGGCCCCGGGGCCCATTCAATGCAAGATATAAAGTTCAAAACCCCTGTTCATTTCAATTTGTATAATAATGGATACATGTGTCATTATTTGTCAAGATTGCTAATGACTGAATGGTGAATAAAATCTTAAACGCTTAAGAAATGTGAACTTTTGGGCCCCCAGGTCCAAAGGAATGACTATTAAGAATTCAGTGAAGTATAGTATTTTAATATTGGCTATCAATTTGTCATATATAAAGTTTGGTTAAGATCCAACAATTTACACAGTTGCTAGCGCTTAAACTAATTTTTATATAGCTCATATAAGCAAAACATGACATTATGGGCCCCCGGTGCCCCATGAGTGTTAAATTTAGAAAAAAAAGTTGCCAGTTACCATCCCAGGTAGGTACTTAACAGTCTCCAAAATTTTCATGACGATCGGATGAATGGTTTAGTCAGCTATAAAGGACATGCACACACACACATACACGCACACACACAGACATACTTTGATTTTTTTATATATAGATAAGTAAAATGTTTAAATGAAAATACTGAATTGAAAGTATTGAATAATTGACTACTGTCAACGTACTAGTCAATGACAAAGAATTTAAAAACGAAAGCCAACACTCAGCATGTCCCAGTTTCCAAGGCTCCTGTTTAACTATAAAGTTTATAGTATAAACTAATAATTACAAATTAAACTTAAAATTATTTTTAAACATAAATTATTATTTTTGAAACATAAAGTAATTTATCAGCTCTAACGATGAACATAATTTAATGACATGAGTAAATAAAATAGTTACTAATTAGTAGTTACTAGTAAGTTGTAACATGGTACTCAGCAGTACTTGTTACCTTTAAGTTTGTAGTTTGTTTCTTCAATTGTTAAGTTTCGAACAATTAAGTGTTTGTCATACCCAAATTCTTTTTCAAGAACAATAACATCCCAAGTTTGTTCGGCGACAAGCCAGAACGCTTATCATCATTTATCTTCACCTCTGTGCTGAATTCTCTCTCACTATCCATTCTTGTAAAATGTACTGATTTCTGGTGATTGTTTTTTACTTTTTATAAATCTGTTTATAAACTTATTAATATTAATTTAATTTGAATTCATAAATTCTTTACTTCATTAAATATCCGGATACTATCCGGATCTGCCATAAGTATTTGCCGAATCCGGATAGTGGCAAAAATCGCGATATTTGGTCCGGGTATCCGGCATTCCGGATTTTCGGCTGTCCCCTAATTTATACTGATGAAAAGCATTAGCCGAAACGTTTAGGTCACTTTTAATGGGAGGCATTTTTGACTTAGTGTCCTGGATGCCCAGGCGGCCGCTTCAGAAGTGACCGTTTCGGGGGCGTTCCCCTGCTTAGGGGGCAGGATGGCTGAGGGGTCTTCCGGGAAGACCCATGAAGAGCACTATGCTCGGGGCCGCTGAATTTCTTCCACGTGTAGGATATTTAGTGGTTTAATTTGTCCATTTATAAATTATTTATTGTTTTGATTACACTATTCGTGTGTGTACCTTGTATTTTATTTGAAAGTTTTATCGCAGTCCTATTCTATATGAATGTGTGACATTATCGCAGTCCTATTCTATATGAATGTGTGACATTATCGCAGTCCTATTCTATATGAATGTGTGAAATTATCGCAGTCCTATTCAATATAAATGTGTGACATTATCACAGTCCTTTTCTATATGAATGTGTGACATTATCGCAGTCCTATTCTATATGAATGTGTGACATTATCACAGTCCTATTCTATATGAATGTGTGACATTATCGCAGTCCTATTCTATATGAATGTGTGACATTATCGCAGTCCTATTCTATATAAATTTGTGACATTATCATATTCCTATTCTATATCAATGTGTTATATTAACGCAGTCCTATTCTATATGAATGTGTGACATTATCACTACTACTACTTCTACTACTACTACTACTACTACTACTACTACTACTACTACTGCTTCTACTGCTACTACTTCTACTACTACTACTTCTACTACTACTACTACTACTACTACTACTATTACTACTACTACTACTACTACTACTACTACTACTACTACTACTACTACTACTACTTGTACTACTACTACTACTACTACTACTACTACTACTACTACTACTACTACTACTACTACTACTACTACTACTATTACTACTACTACTACTACTACTTCTACTACTACTACTACTACTTCTACTACTGCCACTGCTACTGCTACTGCTACTGCTAATGCCGCTGCCACTTCCGCTTCCGCTGCCGCTGCCACAGCCACAGCCACTGCTACAGCTACTGCTACTGCTACTGCTACTGCTACAGCTACTGCTACTGCTCCTGCTACTGCTACTGATACTGCTACTGCTACAGCTACAGCTACAGCTACTGCTACTGCTACTACGACTACTACTACTACCAATAATAATAATAATAATAATAATAATAATAATAATAATAAAATGATAATTTTTATAGCGCTGTATCCCAGCAAGGGGCCGGGCTCACAGCGCTTTACATGATATAATGACATATATATATATATATATATATATATATATATATATATATATATATATATATATTTTAAATATACATTCATTTAATGATAAGCACATAAATGACAGTACAAACACACAAGATGTTGTTTCTTTAATTTTGAAAATAAAATTTGAAAAGATGCGTCTTAAGTGCAGTCTTGAAGGTCTTGGTAGATGAAATACCCCGGATGTGTAATGGTAGAGAATTCCATTGTTTGGCTGGACAAAAAGAGAACGACCTTTCGCCAAAAATTTTAGTTCCTGTCTTAGGAACACCGAGAATGCGCGTGTCTGCAGAAGAGCGTAGCTGACGACTTGGTGAGTAGACCGACTACTACTACTTCTACTACTACTAATAATCATGATAATAATAATAGTAGTAATAATAATAATCATAATAATAATTAAAATGGCAAACGAATCATTCCCAGTTTGTGTTTAAAAATAGTTTCTTCGCTCTCAACTGACTAATTTTTTCCATCTATTATTGTTAATCAACTCCTCTTTTTAAATCCCTTATATTAACTTCACCGGCGTCTCTGTCTCTCTCTCTGTCTTGGGCGGGCGGAAAATTAGAAGTAAAAAATGACCCACTTCCCGTGATCCGATCAAGCTGAAATTTGGCACACTGACCCGCCTGACCTAACAATGCATCGTATCAAAATTTCAGATCGATCGAACGTACCGTAATTAAATTAATGCATCCTTATATGAGGTATGTAATTAAAATTCACGGTTTGTTATTGTTTTTTCCCACGTGAAATTTTGAGCTGACGCATTGAGGCGACCCAACGAAGCGACGGGGCGCTTTTGTTTACATTTTACGTGTCAATCTGAGCTCGGTCAAGCGAATCAGTGACCAGACTTTTCCCCTTCTTTTTAGTCCGCCTCTAAAAACGTGGTTTTTAAAAATCTCCATTTTACTTCTATTTATAAAGCATGAGTTTTTGCTTATTAGTACTCAAAGAGTAATCGAATCAATTTTTATTTTTGAAAACGAATCCCAATTACCTGATATTTTGTGAATTTCATCACGTAGATGCATTGCATTTCTCCCTAACATAGAAAATTCATTAATTTGATTTTTAAAAAAAATAAAAAAATACCAGGGCAATTTTATTTTTCTGAAGGCTTCCAACGACTATCTTCCAACGACTGTCTTCCAACGACTGTCTTCCAACGACTGTCTTCCAACGACTGTCTTCCAACGACTGTCTTCCAACGACTGTCTTCCAACGACTGTCTTCCAACGACTGTCTTCCAACGACTGTCTTCCAACGACTGTCTTCCAACGACTGTCTTCCAACGACTGTCTTCCAACGACTGTCTTCCAACGACTGTCTTCCAACGACTGTCTTCCAACGACTGTCTTCCAACGACTGTCTTCCAACGACTGTCTTCCAACGACTGTCTTCCAACGACTGTCTTCCAACGACTGTCTTCCAACGACTGTCTTCCAACGACTGTCTTCCAACGACTGTCTTCCAACGACTGTCTTCCAACGACTGTCTTTGCCAGCCCTGCACAAAGTTAAAGTAACCAACCACGTAATCGGATATTATCTAAAATAAACGAATCCTCAAATTGATTGCTGAGCTCCCCCCTCCCCCACCCTCACGCCACACCCACCACCCAAACCTCCCCCCCCCCGTTTCATGTTTCCAATCGGTACTCGGTATGTTCGACCCACCACTCCCACGCAATTGGTTTCTAATGATTGACTTTGGGCCACCACCTCCACCGCCATAACTAGACCGCCCCCCACCCTTACAGGCAATCGTGTGTCCTTTCTAAGAAACTGGAAACCAGCTCCGACGGACGGACAAGGGGCTGGGGGGAGAGAAAAAGTGTGTGGGGGTTGAAGAAGGAGGAGGGGGGTGGATAACACTAAACGTTTGACGTGCTTAAGTAAAAGTAAAAAGTTTACCGCATACAAAAAAGGAAACTTTCAATTTCCCCTTCATTTCTGTAGCAGAGAATCAGTTTCTTTAAATAAAAGGAAGGATTTTATTTGGGTAACGTATATTATTATCCTATGACGTCATTTCAACTTGGGGTTAAGTGGCCGGGATGTTGGGGAGTGTGGACGTGACGAAAGGGCCCCGGGGGGGGCGTGGTCCTGGGGGGGGTGGTTGTAGCAAGCGGTTTTCTATTTGATACTGAAACAAAACAAGCGTAACTCGATCTGATTTAACGTCATCAAATTATACGTTGGCTGCTCGACGGTTGGAGAAACGTTGAAAATGTCATTGATGAGAAGGTCGTTGGGTTTATGGAAATAAAACAACTATTTAAAAAATAAAAATAAAAAAGTAACAAAGACATAGTCGTTACTTAGAGGTCGATGGTACAAGAATTGAAAAAGTCCGTACCGCCAAGATTAAACGAGTTACCTGAGGAAGGGGGGGTGATACAGTGGTGTGCATTCTTTTTTCAAGAATGTTTGTATTTTCAATAACCAAAACTGCACGGTGGTCGAGTGGCATGCGCGCTCGGCTGGCGCACCGAATGTGATGATCGAGAATTATAATACGTCACTCAAGCGGGTCACTCTAATCATGACCACTTGCGACATCAAGTTGCAGGTCAGATTACAATGATATTTCAGAAAGGCTACGAAACGGTTACTGACACAGTGCGCGGAGAAATAAAACATCTCCTATAGTTTAGAAATAATTGGAGAAGAAAATAAATAATTATAGTAAACATATAAAAGAATAACTGCATTTTAATAAACCAAAACAAACAAACAAACAAACGCACTAAAGAGCCCACAGACGGAACGAGACAAATGGCTGCAAGGGAACACAGACCCCCCCCCCACCCCCTTCCCCAATGACGTCTTGAGAGAACCGAAAGGGAGGCATTTCCTTACAAATAACATGTCTCTATAAATAAAATGATTGGGGCGTGGATAGGGCGTCTTGACCCAGGTCCTGCAACTATTCAACATTTCCTTACAAATAACATGTCTCTATAAATAAAATGATTGGGGCGTGGATAGGGCGTCTTGACCCAGGTCCTGCAACTATTCAACAAGCAGAAAATATGACACGAAATATTCACGGCTTGAAGGTCAACAGTTTTAAGTTCACGGCTTGAAGGTCAACAGTTTTAAGTTCACGGCTTGAAGGTCAACAGTTTTAAGTTCTTTAAAAATTGTTAAAATATCTCCAATGAATATTGACAAAAATATCCTGAACGTCAAGTAGAGAATTTTTAGCTGACAGTTGTCCTGTAATCTGAATACATTGTTTCCTAGAAAACAGTCTGTGAAAAAAACAACAAAAAAACAAACATAAAAGAACACTTAACAATAGATGACCCAGATGACGTTAAGCTGACCGCGGAAGAGATTGTTGAATACACATTTGCACACGTGGTGCGAAAAAATTTCCTCTGTTGGACGCACGTTTTTATTTAAATGAAATTTCATTACACTTTAATAAATTTTTGTGTTGTTACAGTTGCTACCAAGTCCTGTGCTTCGGTTGAATTACCATAACCACAATCTTTCAGAAGTCTCATAAACGTGGGGTTATGGCGAAATTACCCACTTCATCTGAGGATGCGATGTCGCAATATAATTTATCAATGTTACACACCTAACTTTATGACATCAAAGTCAATTTCGGTGTTTTGACATTACTCTTGAGGCAATGGAAAGAACTGGGAATACTAGCCTTGAGGCCATGGAAAGAACTGGGAATACTGGCCTTGAGGCCATGGAAAGAACTGGGAATACTGGCCTTGAGGCCATGGAAAGAACTGGGAATACTGGCCTTGAGGCCATCGAAAGAACTGGGAATACTGGCCTTGAGGCCATGGAAAGAACTGGGAATACTTGCATTGAGGCCATGGAAAGAACTGTGAATACTGGCCTTGAGGCCATGGAAAGAACTGGGAATACTGGCCTTGAGGCCATGGAAAGAACTGAGAATACTGGCCTTGAGGCCATCGAAAGAACTGGGAATACTGGCCTTGAGGCCATGGAAAGAACTGGGAATATTGGCCTTGAGGCCATGGAAAGAACTGAGAATACTGGCCTTGAGGCCATGGAAAGAACTGGGAATACTGGCCTTGAGGCCATCGAAAGAACTGGGAATACTGGCCTTGAGGCCATGGACAGAACTGGGAATACTGGCCTTGAGGCCATGGAAAGAACTGAAAATACTGGCCTTGAGGCCATGGAAAGAACTGGGAATACTGGCCTTGAGGCCATGGAAAGAAATGGGAATACTGGCCTTGAGGCCATGGAAAGAACTGGGAATACTGGCCTTGAGGCCATCGAAAGAACTGGGAATACTGGCCTTGAGGCCATGGAAAGAACTGGGAATACTGGCCTTGAGGCCATGGAAAGAACTGGGAATACTGGCCTTGAGGCCATGGAAAGAACTGGGAATACTGGCCTTGAGGCCATGGAAAGAACTGGGAATACTGGCCTTGAGGCCATGGAAAGAAATGGGAATACTGGCCTTGAGGCCATGGAAAGAACTTGGAATACTGGCCGTGAGGCCATTGAAAGAACAGGGAATACTGGCCTTGAGGCCATGGAAAGAACTGGGAATACTGGCCTTGAGGCCATGGAAAGAACTGGGAATACTGGCCTTGAGGCCATGGAAAGAACTGGGAATACTGGCCTTGAGGCCATGGAAAAAACTGGGAATACTGGCCTTGAGGCCATGGAAAGAACTGGGAATACTGGCCTTGAGGCCATGGAAAGAACTGGCAATACTGGCCTTGAGGCCATGGAAAGAACTGGGAATACTGGCCCTGAGGCCATCGAAAGAACTGGGAATACTGGCCTGGAGGCCATGGAAAGAACTGGGAATACTGGCCTTGAGGCCATCGAAAGAACTGGGAATACTGGCCTTGGGGCCATCGAAAGAACTGGGAATACTGGCCTTGTGGCCATGGAAAGAACTAGGAATACTGGCCTTGAGGCCATGGAAAGAACTGGGAATACTGGCCTTGAGGCCATGGAAAGAACTGGGAATACTGGCCATGAGGCCTTGGAAAGTGGAAAGTTTGTTTAAATCCCTTATATTAACTTGGAAATCTTGTCTCTCTGTCATCTCTGTCGTCTTCTCTGTTGTCATCTCTGTCGTCATCTCTGTCGTCATCTCTGTCGTGATTGATCTCTGTCATTCGAGGGCGGACGGAAAAACAAAAGTAAAAAATGACGAATTTCCTGTGATGCCATCGAGCTGAAATTGGCACATAGACTCGTGTCACATAACAATGCACCGTATCAAAATTTCAGATCGCTCGAACGTACCGTAATTAAATTAATGCATTTTTAGTTTATCTCTATATAACATATGTAATTGAAATTCACGGTCTGTTATTGTTTTTCTTTCACGATGTCCACACACCCTCCCGTCCCTTCCCCCGGTTGTAAAGCCAGGGGATATCACTCGGTGTCAGTCTGTAAATGTTTTAGCGTTTGAATATAATCAATACTTTTAGTTCTGTCTCACATATAAGGGATTTATAGTCAAAAACTTTGTTTTTACGTGTTTGTTTTATTAAATCCCTTATATTAACTTCAACATCTTGTCTGTCGTGATCTCTCTCCTTTTGATCTTTTGGTGGGGCGGGCGGACGGAAAAACAAAATGCAAAAATGACCCACTTCCAGTGATCCTATCGAGCTGACATTTGACACATAGACTCGTGTCACCCAACAATGCATCGTATCAAAATATCAGATCGATCGAATGTACCGTAATTAAATGAATGCTTGTTTAGTTTATCTCTATATAACATATGTAATGCTTGTTTAGTTTATCTCTATATAACATATGTAATGCTTGTTTAGTTTATCTCTATATAACATATGTAATGCTTGTTTAGTTTATCTCTATATAACATATGTAATGCCTGTTTAGTTTATCTCTATATAACATATGTAATGCCTGTTTAGTTTATCTCTATATAACATATGTAATGCCTGTTTAGTTTATCTCTATATAACATATGTAATGCCTGTTTAGTTTATCTCTATATAACATATGTAATGCCTGTTTAGTTTATCTCTATATAACATATGTAATGCCTGTTTAGTTTATCTCTATATAACATATGTAATGCCTGTTTAGTTTATCTCTATATAACATATGTAATGCCTGTTTAGTTTATCTCTATATAACATATGTAATGCCTGTTTAGTTTATCTCTATATAACATATGTAATGCCTGTTTAGTTTATCTCTATATAACATATGTAATGCCTGTTTAGTTTATCTCTATATAACATATGTAATGCCTGTTTAGTTTATCTCTATATAACATATGTAATGCCTGTTTAGTTTATCTCTATATAACATATGTAATGCCTGTTTAGTTTATCTCTATATAACATATGTAATGCCTGTTTAGTTTATCTCTATATAACATATGTAATGCCTGTTTAGTTTATCTCTATATAACATATGTAATGCCTGTTTAGTTTATCTCTATATAACATATGTAATGCCTGTTTAGTTTATCTCTATATAACATATGTAATGCTTGTTTAGTTTATCTCTATATAACATATGTAATGCCTGTTTAGTTTATCTCTATATAACATATGTAATGCTTGTTTAGTTTATCTCTATATAACATATGTAATGCTTGTTTAGTTTATCTCTATATAACATATGTAATGCCTGTTTAGTTTATCTCTATATAACATATGTAATGCTGTTTAGTTTATCTCTATATAACATATGTAATGCTTGTTTAGTTTATCTCTATATAACATATGTAATGCTTGTTTAGTTTATCTCTATATAACATATGTAATGCTGTTTAGTTTATCTCTATATAACATATGTAATGCTTGTTTAGTTTATCTCTATATAACATATGTAATGCCTGTTTAGTTTATCTCTATATAACATATGTAATGCCTGTTTAGTTTATCTCTATATAACATATGTAATGCTTGTTTAGTTTATCTCTATATAACATATGTAATGCTTGTTTAGTTTATCTCTATATAACATATGTAATGCCTGTTTAGTTTATCTCTATATAACATATGTAATGCTTGTTTAGTTTATCTCTATATAACATATGTAATGCTTGTTTAGTTTATCTCTATATAACATATGTAATGCCTGTTTAGTTTATCTCTATATAACATATGTAATGCCTGTTTAGTTTATCTCTATATAACATATGTAATGCCTGTTTAGTTTATCTCTATATAACATATGTAATGCCTGTTTAGTTTATCTCTATATAACATATGTAATGCCTGTTTAGTTTATCTCTATATAACATATGTAATGCCTGTTTAGTTTATCTCTATATAACATATGTAATGCCTGTTTAGTTTATCTCTATATAACATATGTAATGCCTGTTTAGTTTATCTCTATATAACATATGTAATGCCTGTTTAGTTTATCTCTATATAACATATGTAATGCCTGTTTAGTTTATCTCTATATAACATATGTAATGCTTGTTTAGTTTATCTCTATATAACATATGTAATGCCTGTTTAGTTTATCTCTATGTAACATATGTAATGCCTGTTTAGTTTATCTCTATATAACATATGTAATGCCTGTTTAGTTTATCTCTATATAACATATGTAATGCCTGTTTAGTTTATCTCTATATAACATATGTAATGCCTGTTTAGTTTATCTCTATATAACATATGTAATGCCTGTTTAGTTTATCTCTATATAACATATGTAATGCCTGTTTAGTTTATCTCTATGTAGTGGTCTGCTGTTGTTGATTGTTGACATCCATGTGTCACTGGAGTTGACTCCAGCCATCGATGACCACATCCCCGTGTTTTACAGCAAGGAGAGTTCAGTCAAGTTCAGTCTGCAAATGTTTGTCTAGCATTGCGCGGTGCGTATTATATTGAGTACAATCAACGCTTTTATTTATTTCTCATATATAAAGGATTTATAGTTAAAAACATTGTTTTTACTGGTTCTTTAATTAAATTCCTTATATTAACTTCACAGTCTTGTCTGTCGTGGCCCCGACCGTCCGCGGAAAAACAAAATGCAAAAATGACCCACTTCCCATGATCCTATGGAGCTGAAATTTTGCACATAGACTCGAGTCCCCAAATATAATGCATTGTATCAAAATTTCAGTTCGTTCGAATGTACCGTAATTAAATTTATGAATTTTTAGTTTATCTCTATTGCAGGTGTCTGCAATAGTTGACCTGCAAGGGTCACTGGAGTTTCACTCCAGCCCTCGATGTCACAGGGTCTGTCACGGTCTGTCGCCCAGTGCGTGTTATATTGAACATAATCAATACTCTTAGTTATGTCTCTTATATAAGGCATTTATAGTCAAAAAAATTGTTTTTACGGGTTGTTTAATTTTAACCAAGGCCCGTTGTTCCACGGAGAAAAATAAAGGACAAACGAACGCTTCTTCTAAGGCTCTTCCGATTTTCTCCTTTGCACTATCATAATACTAAGGAATTATTGCTTACCACAATCTTCTAAAATTATTTGATACAACTTCCATTCTAGTAACGTGCTCCCGGGAGAGAAAAAATGGCAGATTACTCATCTTGAACTTCAGCAATATCTAAGTCCAGAGTCATTTCCAACAAAAATTTATTACTATATATATTATATATTAATTTGATTACTCGCTAAAAGAACTCGGACCATTTTTTAAAATCCCACAGCGCAGTTTCCGGACATTTTATTCTGAACTGAAGGGTATTGTGATGGAGCAAAAAGAAAGAGAAAATAATAATAATAATAATAATAACAATAATAATAATAATAATAATAATAATAATAATAAAACGACAGCTAATATAACGAAAGAATAAAAACACTTAGCTGCGGTGACATCCAAGTAGTCCAGTAGAGATCACCGCAGCTAAGTGTTTTTTATTCTTTCGTTATATTCTTTTTATTTGTATACTATTTGTCCGTTGAGGAAGGCTCTTTGCCGAAACGTTCGCTGTTGTGTTACGTCCTGTCAGGCTATCTAATACCCTGTTTATATGTTATACATTTACTAATTTAAAAGCCTGATTGCAGTCTCACCCCCCCATGGGGTAGCTAAACATTTTGACCCTAGGGCCAAGATGACCTATCGGTGGTCAGCAGTTGGGCAATACCCAGAAAAACGTCAACTATATTGGCCAAATCTCACTAGATGACAAGCATTAAAATAAAAATTGATGAATTAAGAATAGCAACCGTGTTGTCACTTAACACGTAAAATGAATTTGAAAAAAAGAAGTATATTTCTTTTTACTTAAAAGTGTTACTCAATACACAAGTTTGTATAGTTAACTGCACTCTTTCCTACACTTAATGTGGTATAAGCAACTGTTCACAGCTCTCAATACATTTTAAATATTGGAGCTGGATTTATGTGTCGACATACAATGAATCGAAAGCAACTTCAATATGTCAACGCACAGGTTTGAAATAATCAAACAAGGAGAGGCCTGTTCTGTTCTCTCTCTTTCTCTCTCTCTTTCTTTCTATATATGTCACTATTTATCTCCCTCTCTCTCTATCTATCTATCTCTCTCTCTTTCTCTCTTTATAGCTCTATCTCTCTCTTTCACTCTATCGCCCTCTTTCTCTCTCTTCCTCTTTCCCTCACTATTTCTTCCTTTCTCTCTCTTCCCCTCTCTCTATTTCTCTCTCTCTCTCTCTTTTTCTCTCTCTCGCTCTCTATCTCTCTCACAGACACACATCTTATCAAACATATATTAGAGACGCTCCTTCTATCAGGAGGATTATTTCGTCTTGCACTTATCCAGTGTTCATGCCTAGCCTTGAGTTTTGAAAAAAGAGCTTTATACATAAAAGTTGATCCACAAGATATAAACATTTCTCAAGTTCAAGTACATACAGTGTATATACAGTGTACATACTGTGTACATACGGTGTACATACAGTATACATACAGTGTACATACAGTGTACATACAGTGTACATACAGTGTACATACAGTGTACATACAGTGTACATACAGTGTACATGCAGTGTACATGCAGTGTACATACAGTGTACATACAGTGTACATACAGTGTACATACAGTGTACATGCAGTGTACATACAGTGTACATACAGTGTACATACAGTGTACATACAGTGTACATACAGTGTACATATAGTGTACATGCAGTGTACATACAGTGTACATAGCGTGTACTTGAATACAACAATAATGTGAATGTGGAATTTTCCGAAAATTTTATTTTCCGGATTTAAGCCCAACATATTTCCCCCGAGTACGCCGTTGCAAGGAATAAACCTGTTACCCCCGCTGATTGTTATCGTTTAGTTCACGAATGTCAAGGTCAAGTTACACGGAATTTATGTCAAAAATTGTTTTTAAGGAAATTGTAATAGAAATGTACTGTTCACTGGAAAATCTCAACTATATGTAAGAAATCAACTGAAAGAGACAACAGAAATATGATGGAAAACAGATCAACCAAGGATTTTCCAGATGGCCGCATCAAAGTGTCTGTCGGGCCGCATATAGCCCGCGGGTCGATATTCGACCTTCCACTGCTTCGGGACATTTTTAATTAAAGAACAAAGTACTGGGATGTGAGGATCATTATGTGATCGGTCAGTGGCATGATGTCATTATGAGATCGGTCAGTGGCATGATGTCATTGTGTGATCGGTCAGTTCCATGATGTCATTATGTGATCGGTCAGTGGCATGATGTCATTTCCCACATTTCACAGCGTTCCTCCTTGGCCCTCCCGCTCGTCTTATTTCCTCCGGTCTCAACCCTTTTCCTTCAGTCCATCTGGCTGGGGGCATTCAATAAATGGCTTCCTATCTTGCATGCACTTTGTACATCTTATCTACCGATGCAATTCCCTGGCCGCGAGTTCCCTACCCCCTCCCCACCTCTCCCCCCACACACATTTTAACCAACCATTGGTCACATCAATTTTGTCCGGGTCTGTGGGAAGCTCGTCTGATCAGTGAGATATCCCCTCACTCTATTTCTCCGCACCACACTCTCTCACACACACACATGCACACGTGAGGGATTGTGGGGGGGGGCAGTTGAGCAAGTCCGAGTGACTCATCACTTGACTGGTAAAATGTTTTTATGTAGGTCTGAATCATACACCAAGGGCCCTTCACATTTGATACGAACATTGGCCCGTATGACGTGGCCAGTGGCGAGCCGGGGGTTGAACTCACCCCATTAACACGTCTGCCTGAATTGTGTGTCTCGGCGTCAGGGGAGTGGATTTGGACGCGGAGGCCTGACTCCGTGGCGACGGTGTGGGGGTTTGAGTCCCCGGGTTTTTGGAAATGTTTACATGTAATGTGTAGGTACGTTAGGGTTAGGGTTAGGGCCAGGTCAGCAGTTGCATAGTCGGATACATGTCGGTGGTTACGTGTTCAGAAAGGGCGGGAAAATGCCGGCTGAGTTTGGAAAGAAATAGCGTTTGAGAACCCTTGAATAAAATGATTAATTTTTAAAAATTTGTTTTATCAATAGTCCATTGTCATCAATAGTCCATTGCCACCAATAGTCCATTGTCATCAATAGTCCATTGTCATCAATAGTCCATTGTCATCAATAGTCCATTGCCACCAATAGTCCATTGTCATCAATAGTCCATTGTCATCAATAGTCCATTGCCACCAATAGTTCATTGCCACCGATAGTCCATTGTCATCAATAGTCCATTGTCATCAATAGTCCATTGCCACCGATAGTCCATTGCCACCAATAGTCCATTGCCACCGATAGTCCATTGCCACCAATAGTCCATTGTCACCAATAGTACATTGTCATCAATAGTACATTGTCACCAATAGTCCATTGCCACCAATAGTCCATTGCCACCGATAGTCCATTGCCACCAATAGTCCATTGCCACCAATAGTACATTGTCATCAATAGTCCATTGTCATCAATAGTCCATTGTCATCAAAAGTTCATTGCCACCAATAGTCCATTGTCACCAATAGTCCATTGTCATCAATAGTCCATTGTCATCAAAAGTCCATTGCCACCAATAGTCCATTGTCACCAATAGTCCATTGTCATCAATAGTCCATTGTCATCAAAAGTCCATTGCCACCAATAGTCCATTGTCACCAATAGTACATTGTCATCAATAGTCCATTGTCATCAATAGTCCATTGTCATCAAAAGTCCATTGCCACCAATAGTCCATTGTCATCAATAGTCCATTGATTAAAGTTGAATTTCAGAAGTGAACCATGGCTTTTAGTGATAGCAGAATGAAGTATGTGAAGTTTTCATGAAGTGCAAGGATTGTTAGTTCATATTAAAGATTTAAGATAGACTGAAATCTGCTGTATGGGCTCAAATAAACTTGCATGAAATTTAAAATTAATCATGTGGATTTAGCGTGGATGGACTACACGGAGCCGGGGGGGGGGCTGTCATGGGTGGACTACACGGAGCTGGGGGGGGTGTCATGGGTGGACTACACGGAGCCGGGGGGCTGTCATGGGTGGACTACACGGAGCCGGGGGGCTGTCAAGGGTGGACTACACGGAGACGGGGGGCTATCATGGGTGGACTACACGGAGACGGGGGGCTGTCATGGGTGGACTACACGGAGCTGGGGGCTGTCATGGGTGGACTACACGGAGACGGGGGGCTGTCATGGATGGACTACACGGAGACGTGGATGGTATGGGTTGAACATGGATAACTTGGCTGGTATGGGTTGAACATGGATAACTTGGCTGGTATGGGTTGAACATGGATAACATGGTTTGTATGGGTTGAACATGGATAACTTGGCTGGTATGGGTTGAACATGGATAACTTGGCTGGTATGGGTTGAACATGGATAACTTGGCTGGTATGGGTGGAACATGGATAACTTGGCTGGTATGGGTTGAACATGGATAGCTTGGCTGGTATGGGTTGAACATGGATAACTTGGCTGGTATGGGTTGAACATGGATAACTTGGCTGGTATGGGTTGAACATGGATACTTTGGCTGGTATGGGTTGAACATGGATAACTTGGCTGGTATGGGTTGAACATGGATAATTTGGCTGGTATGGGTTGAACATGGATAACTTGGCTGGTATGGGTTGAACATGGATAACTTGGCTGGTATTGGTTGAACATGGATAACTTGGCTGGTATGGGTTGAACATGGATAACTTGGTTTGTATGGGTTGAACATGGATAACTTGGCTGGCATGGGTTGAGCATGGATAACTTGGTTTGTATGGGTTGAACATGGATACTTGGCTGGTATGGGTTGAACATGGATAACTTGGCTGGCATGGGTTGAACACGGATAACTTGCACTAAAAAGTATAAAAGTCGAGTGACATATGCAAGATCGATAAAGGTAATTTTAAAATTTAGATATAAATAAAAATATATCTTGAGTTCTCCCTTTTGCTGCGTAGAATCCGTTGGTAGTCAATTAACACTGGAACAATAAGTGCTCAATGTTTGGGAAACGACACCTCGGCTAAAAAACACTTCTTCAGCTGAAAGTAGATCAAACTCTAAGAGTAAGAGTCTATAATTTGATGACACCACTGACTGTCTGACTTTCATGAGCTTGGAACGCTGTAGAAATAACCTAAACTCATTTGGTGCGTATTGAGAGGCGCGATGTATAAAAAAATAAAACTAGCGAGTTTAACACGTAATGTTTTTTTGTTTTTTTATACGGGTATTTATATACGAATGGTTGACCCGTTGCGCGTTGCAACGATCTCAGAAATAAAAATATATATAAAAAACACTTTTTAAAAATTAGTCTTATATTAGAAATGTACACAAAAAAAAAGAAAATAAATTTAAAATGTGTAATGTACAGTCAGAAGAGAGAAGAGAACTTTAGTTCCAAATTTATGAAAATGTAAAAGTTTAAAATGAGACAGGAACGATAAATCGTAGGTGAAGTCGATTATCTCGTTGTTCGCCATGACTATAAGACTAGGGTGCTCCAGTTTAAACTTAGTCTATCAATATCTATGCTAGCATGCACCCTAGTCTTATAGTCATGGCGGACTGCTGAGGTTTAACTCTAGCAGACGTAAATCGAAATAAATAGATGTAAAAACAAAGTTTTTGACTATAAATCCCTTATATATGAGACATAACTAAAAGTAGTGATTACGTTTAAACGCGACATTTACTGACTGAAACAGAATTATCTCCCCTGGTTTTAACCCTACCAAATCCGAGCTCCCCAAGCTAATTTGACCCTATACCTGGCCTCCCCAGCAAAAATACAGAAAATGTACATGGGTTAGGAAATTGCTAGTATCATGCAAACCAGTGGTCAGAATGAGCTCAAACTTTTAGATATAGCAGGAAATAGGTCTAGCTTCCATCCAATGTACAATTTAGCTGAGCGGCTGCGCGGCAACGCATATATGTAACGCCGCGCAGCAGTTTATAGTTACCGCACATCAAATTTATTAAAATATTTATTTAAAAAATGGATGCTGTACAACTTTGCACCAATATTCCCTTAAAGCTGCTTAGCCGCGCAGGTTTTCAACCAACTCCGCGCAGCAGTTTAGAGTTACCGCACAGCAAATTTTGTTTGCTTAAAAAATTTTTAAAAAAAAACGTATTTTTTTAAAAAAGATAATATTTGTTTATTTAGTTGAACAATGCTTCCATCTAACGCAAGTATTGCTTTCAAATCTATTGTTTGGGCCGCAAAGGTTGCAGTCCAGCCATCGTCTGGAACATTGTCACCACGAAAATCTGTTTGATGGACACGCCCCCTTTCCATAACAGTTGGTCTAGCTCTGGATCTATCATCGTCACCATCACTTGATCTATCACTATCGAGATCACGATCCATGTCAACGTCACTAGAACTAGAATAATCATATTGATGAAGCAAAACTGCTTCATCGCCTTCTGAATCATCTAAAGCTTCCATTACCTGCTGCAGTGTAAAATGTGTAGGCCTTCCTGTTTTTCCTGTGGAAGTGCTCGGTTCATTCGCCGATCTTTTCATTGTTATTTTCAACAAAATCAACGTAATCACTAACTAACTGCTTTATTCAAAGAAGAAACCATTTGTAAACACTAATCATGCAACAAATGCGAGATTTAACGACGATTGGCTGCTATTTTTAGTGCTTCTTCAAGTGATATCCCAAAAACCTAGAATTCGGTAACTCGTTATATAGTAATTAAATTAATTACCTAATATTCGGTAACTCGCCTTGGTAGGGTTAAAACCGTGCGCAGGGACGGTAGGGTGTGTGATCATCGGCGTCAACTCGTGAACTGGACACGTGAAAGAATTTTAAACAAATAGTGGGATGGGATGTCCGATTAAACTTACAAAGCAAGTTATTATAAGACTAGTCAAAAGGTAATTCAAAGAAACCAATGAATCGTGATTGAAGAATTTATGCCAAACACCTTTGCGGAAGTGTACTCAACAACTTCACATTGTTTCATTACGATCGGATTAATAAATAATCATATATATATATTTACCATCAATTATCCTGCTGTAACGCTGAGGGACATCATTCAGCTTTTTCTTTTGTTGAATATATAGACTTAAAGATCATAATCATTTTAGTTTCCAGATTAACATTAAACACCCTCCACACTATTATTAATTAGGTTGTGCTGCGGTGTCGTGGCGCCTGCGGCGCCCATCTTTTTCAAAAGCCCAAGTAACTTATCTTTGTATGATAAATACGAAATATTCCTGAAATGTACACAAAGTATTTTATAATTAACAATCCTCAAATCCTCTTTTCACATCGTTCCCTTTTCCAAAATTTAAATATGAGCTAAAACAATGACGTCATATAATATCTTTTTACTGCGATAAATTTTAGAAAGCAGCGCACCAAATTACTGCACCAAAAAAGAACTCTTTTCGAACGTCTGCATGAAATTGTGTAGGTGTACGGTAGTAAGGCATGAGTATCACACATACAGACCGACACATATAAATTAATTTTTATTTATATTAGGGCTGTTAACGTTTAATTTAAATTTAATCGTTAACTTTTGAAAAATAATTTTACTTAAATTTCGATTAAAGCCAAACATTAAAATGTATGATGTCATAAGTAACACTTATTACATGTTCTTGTGTAAAATCTAAATAACACTGAAAATGTCTCCTTTATATGTCATCTTTTAACCAACTAAGCAAAAAGACAAGTGTGTCGACATTATTTGGTTCTAGTGATGAGCGGGTCTGAACAATCCTTCACATGGAACTGCGGTAATTGGTATGCACAAAATGGTGTTGGCAAGGAATGACATTATCGGATATCGGTGTTCATTAAGTTTCCACCATTGTAGAGGGTAAATGGATTCAGAAACTTTCATCTCCATTTTGTAATGCAGTAATTCATCAGAAGAGCTGTCGTCATTTTCTGTCTCTGCGTCAGATTCCATTACTGCCATTAGCTTAATACCCTTTTCTTTGGTTTGATAAGTAGGGGAAGTGTTAGAACCATGTTAGGCAAACGATTTCTCACAATGGATACAATAAACTTTATCAACATTTTGAACATTCCCGTCAGTCAATAGTTTAAAAACAAAATGTTTGTGTAATCGTTAGGAAATTTGTTATTATTTATTGGCGCTATTTTTTATTTTATTATTTATTAAAAAATTTTTTGACTTCCAATCATTTGTAAGTGATGGGTCGATTAATCGTTAAAAAATAATTGAATCGTTACAATTTTTTAACGATTAATCGAGACATTAATCGTAAATTTCCGCAGTCCTAATTTATGTATATATTTATTTCATACTATTAAAGTGTAATCTGGGTAGTTAATTGAATAGTTACATATTGGGTGTGTTTATAAATGTATATCACCCATAGGGGAGAGGGGAGATCACCCATAGGGGAGAGGGGAGATCACCCATAGGGGAGAGGGGAGATCACCCATAGGGGAGAGGGAAGATCACCCATTGGGGAGAGGGGAGATCACCCATAGGGGAGAGGGGAGATCACCCATAGGGGAGAGGGAAGATCACCCATAGGGGAGAGGGAAGATCACCCATAGGGGAGAGGGAAGATCACCCATAGGGGAGAGGGGAGATCCCCCATAGGGCAGAGGGGAGATCCCCCATAGGGGAGAGGGGAGATCACCCATAGGGGAGAGGGGAGATCACCCATAGGGGAGAGGGAAGATCACCCATAGGGGAGAGGGAAGATCACCCATAGGGGAGAGGGGAGATCACCCATAGGGGAGAGGGGAGATCACCCATAGGGGAGAGGGAAGATCACCCATAGGGGAGAGGGGAGATCACCCATAGGGGAGAGGGAAGATCACCCATAGGGGAGAGGGAAGATCACCCATAGGGGAGAGGGAAGATCACCCATAGGGGAGAGGGAAGATCACCCATAGGGGAGAGGGGAGATCCCCCATAGGGCAGAGGGGAGATCCCCCATAGGGGAGAGGGGAGATCACCCATAGGGGAGAGGGGAGATCACCCATAGGGGAGAGGGAAGATCACCCATAGGGGAGAGGGAAGATCACCCATAGGGGAGAGGGGAGATCACCCATAGGGGAGAGGGGAGATCACCCATAGGGGAGAGGGAAGATCACCCATAGGGGAGAGGGGAGATCACCCATAGGGGAGAGGGAAGATCACCCATAGGGGAGAGGGAAGATCACCCATAGGGGAGAGGGGAGATCACCCATAGGGGAGAGGGGAGATCACCCATAGGGGAGAGGGAAGATCACCCATAGGGGAGAGGGAAGATCACCCATAGGGGAGAGGGGAGATCACCCATAGGGGAGAGGGGAGATCACCCATAGGGGAGAGGGAAGATCACCCATAGGGGAGAGGGGAGATCACCCATAGGGGAGAGGGAAGATCACCCATAGGGGAGAGGGAAGATCACCCATAGGGGAGAGGGGAGATCACCCATAGGGGAGAGGGGAGATCACCCATAGGGGAGAGGGGAGATCACCCATAGGGGAGAGGGAAGATCACCCATTGGGGAGAGGGGAGATCACCCATAGGGGAGAGGGGAGATCACCCATAGGGGAGAGGGAAGATCACCCATAGGGGAGAGGGAAGATCACCCATAGGGGAGAGGGGAAGATCACCCATAGGGGAGAGGGGAGATCCCCCATAGGGGAGAGGGGAGATCACCCATAGGGGAGAGGGGAGATCACCCATAGGGGAGAGGGAAGATCACCCATAGGGGAGAGGGAAGATCACCCATAGGGGAGAGGGGAGATCACCCATAGGGGAGAGGGAAGATCACCCATAGGGGAGAGGGGAGATCACCCATAGGGGAGAGGGGAGATCACCCATAGGGGAGAGGGAAGATCACCCATAGGGGAGAGGGGAGATCACCCATAGGGGAGAGGGAAGATCACCCATAGGGGAGAGGGAAGATCACCCATAGGGGAGAGGGGAGATCACCCATAGGGGAGAGGGGAGATCACCCATAGGGGAGAGGGGAGATCACCCATAGGGGAGAGGGGAGATCACCCATAGGGGAGAGGGGAGATCACCCATAGGGGAGAGGGGAGATCACCCATAGGGGAGAGGGAAGATCACCCATAGGGGAGAGGGAAGATCACCCATAGGGGAGAGGGGAGATCACCCATAGGGGAGAGGGGAGATCACCCATAGGGGAGAGGGGAGATCACCCATAGGGGAGAGGGAAGATCACCCATAGGGGAGAGGGAAGATCACCCATAGGGGAGAGGGGAGATCACCCATAGGGGAGAGGGGAGATCACCCATAGGGGAGAGGGGAGATCACCCATAGGGGAGAGGGAAGATCACACCCATAGGGGAGAGGGGAAGATCACCCATAGGGGAGAGGGGAGATCACCCATAGGGGAGAGGGGAGATCACCCATAGGGGAGAGGGGAGATCACCCATAGGGGAGAGGGAAGATAGGGTTGGCATAAATAAAAATTATATAAAAAAAAACAAAAAAACACCAACAACAACAAACAAAATAAACAAACTTGAATGCATTTGTTAAAAAGTAACTTTATTACATGGGAAGTTTACATACACGTTGTCCCCCTCAAAAACAGTTTGTGTGGGGGACATTTCTGGCCACTATTATTTAACTTTCCCTCCCAACGTACGAAGCGATGGCGGTGCGTTTTTTTTCCTTCTTAGAATGGCGCGATAAATACCCTGCTCCCAGGGCGGCACTAACACTATAATAAAAGCCCAGACGATTCTGTCCGGAACAATTGGCTGGGAAAACCCCAAAATTTTTTAATGTGTATTCGTAATTCTTCTTCTTTTTCTGTGACAAAAAATATTATAGAATGGCTACGAATTGGAAATATTTCTTCATATTACATCAAAGCATAATGGATTACTTTTCACTGTATCATTTAGAGGCAGCATTTTCAACCGGAAAAGAGACCTTTCCCGTAAGTTCGCTGCTCTTGTTGGGGGGGGGGAGTGGGGCTGATAAAATAGGTCGGGGGCTGGGGGCATGAACAGATGTTTTTCAATAAAACGCATTTTTATAATCTCTTTCCCGTGTTGTTGTGTCAAATAATGGCCTTCAAAATTATTTAATTTCTCCTAAAAAGACGCAGTGCTTTAAAGTGCTGTTATTAATTCTGTATGATAAACTAAGAATACTGCAGCTAAGACAGGAGTTCGTAAATTGGTACCTCATGCTCCGGAACCTCAAGTAAGAAATAACTCAGGTTACGAACAACAACTTCAAAAATATTTTGTCTCTGGTAACGAACATTGCCGTGAGTACGAACGAAGCAAAATATTTAGTGGGAGAGCGAGAGTAAGGGGGAGAGGAAAAAAAATATATGGAGAGAGAGAGAGAGAGAGAAATAGAGAGAGAGAGAGAGAGAGAGAGAAATAGAGAGAGAGAGAGAGAGAAATAGTGTGAGAGAGAAAAAGACATAGAGAGAATAAAAGAGAAAGAGAGACCAAGGTTAAAGACAAACGATCGTGTACAATAAAAATGAAGGCCACGTTGTACTAACATCGCCTAGCCCTTATCTTGTAGCCTAGATTTGTTGTACTAACATCGTCTAGCCCTTATCTTGTAGCCTAGATTTGTTGTACTAACATCGCCTAGCCCTTATCTTGTAGCCTAGATTTGTTGTACTAACATCGCCTAGCCCTTATCTTGTAGCCTAGATTTGTTGTACTAACATCACCTAGCCCTTATCGTGTAGCCTAGATTTGTTGTACTAACATCACCTAGCCCTTATCGTGTAGCCTAGATTTGTTGTACTAACATCGCCTAGCCCTTATCTTGTAGCCTAGATTTGTTGTACTAACATCGCCTAGCCCTTATCTTGTAGCCTAGATTTGTTGTACTAACATCGCCTAGCCCTTATCTTGTAGCCTAGATTTGTTGTACTAACATCGCCTAGCCCTTATCTTGTAGCCTAGATTTGTTGTACTAACATGACCTAGCCCTCATCGTGTAGCCTAGATTTGCAACGTGTGCAGCCTCCCTTTCATTATACTTACTAAACAGCAGTAAAATATTTATTCTAAAGTAACAAAATTGTGGACTGTGATGTAAGCGTATCGTGACCTGTGACGTATGTGCATTGTGGACTGTGACGTATGTGCATCGTGGACTGTGACGTATGTGCATCGTGGACTGTGACGTATGTGCATCGTTGACTGTGACGTATGTGCATCGTGGACTGTGACGTATGTGCATCGTGGACTGTGACGTATGTGCATTGTGGACTGTGACGTATGTGCATCGTGGACTGTGACGTATGTGCATTGTGGACTGTGACGTATGTGCATTGTGGACTGTGACGTATGTGCATTGTGGACTGTGACGTATGTCCATCGTGGACTGTGAAGTATGTGCATCGTGGACTGTGACGAATTTGCATTGTGGACTGTGACGTATGTGCATTGTGGACTGTGACGTTTGTGCATTGTGGACTGTGACGTATGTGCATCGTGGACTGTGACGTATGTGCATCGTGGACTGTGACGTATGTGCATTGTGGACTGTGACGTATGTGCATCGTGGACTGTGACGTATGTGCATTGTGGACTGTGACGTATGTGCATCGTGGACTGTGACTTGCGACGTATGTTTAGAAAAAGAAAAAATATTTCGAGTAACCCCTGACCAAAACGAGGGAACCATCAAAAATAATGGAAGCTTTGTCTATAATCGTTTACAAAACAAGAAATAAAAACTCGAATGAGTACTTAAACGCAATTTCCAACAAGGAATTTCCGTTTTTTTTATCAAGGGAAATCATTCTAGATTACATTAAAAGTCGATTCAAATAAGTGATTCTGAAACTGAACAAAAAATGACTTCATATCCCCTCATGCTACGTCACACCAAGAATGTGTCAATATAATGCGCACCACGCAACAATCTAACATAAGCATTTACAAAGCGGGAAAACCCCATTCACTATCATTCTAGATTACATGAAAATTCATTTCAAATGAATAACTTTGAAACTTAATAAAACAATTCTTTAAAAATATGCTTCTAAAATTACGGGAGTCGAGATCAAGGATGATTTTCCAAATCACCTGCTCCAACATTGTTGTAAATATTATTAGCTATTGTTTCACGTTTGTTTCAACCCGATAGATGTTATGATTGGAGAGAGATTGACACAATACTGATATTTTTTACGGGTTTTTTTGGATTTTCCAGGAAATCCAGTAAACATTTCGTGTGTTTTGCTGTTGCACATCCTTGGGACCTCCTTAGCATATTTGCAAAGACCCGAACCCTCTATCTGGTATGGTTCAGGAGGAGTTGCATTGTCAAGCTTGACAGACATTTCGAATCCATAAAAGCAATTTTTCCAAGTTGAAATTAAGTCAAAAATAATTTTTCCTACCGACTCGTCTCTACAGGAAAAAAAAATGAAATATTTTTTTCATTTAAAGTTTACAATCACATTTGATTACTCATTACTTTAGATTGAAAGTTTGAATTCGTGAGTGGGTGTCGGGTGGGGTAGGCGTTCATCACGTGATCTTGACTTAATAACATTTGACCGTTTTCTCCTCCTAAGTGAATTAATTTGAAATTTTAATCACCTTCCCACCACGTCATAAGATACAACGGTTTAGCTGACGTATGCTACGCCCCCACCAAAATGAAACTAGGGCGTAGATTTTTAGGGAGGCCGTCATGGCGCTTAAACGGAGGCGTGACGTAACGACTGAGCATGACGACACTTCCGGTTTTCTCTCGAGGGAAAAAAATGGTGGGACAGGGCTGAAATGGAGATGGGATAAGTACAAAAGAAAAACGTACAATAAATCCAAATCGGGATAAAGTACGAAACGAAACAAAACCAAACGCCCAAAATAACTACAGACAAAGGGTTAATGTTTTTTTGTTTTTTTTTGGGGGGGGGGAGGTGGGGAGGGGAGTGGGGAAAAGGGGGGGGGCAATTGATAAATTCCACCGGGACTCTATCCCTGTATTTTTATTTTTAAAAAATCTAATTTCTTTTTTGAGGTCACGTCTGCTTAGGCTAGTCACGTGGTTGATTTTTATTTTTTATTTTTCATTTATTGTAGTGCGATTCGGATTCATCATCGTTTTCATTTTTCTCATTTTCGATCTTTTCATTGGGGCTGTAGTTGAGACCATCTGTGGAAAACTGAGTGGGTCTAATGTTGGGACGGAACACTGAGTGGGTCTAATGTTGGGACGGAACACTGAGTGGGTTTAATGGTGGGACGGATGATACCGTATATGTTGAACACTTAGAGGGTCTAATGGTGGGACGGAACACTGAGTGGGTCTAATGATGGGACGGAACACTGAGAGGGTCTAATGGTGGGATGGATGATTCCGTGTCTGTGGAACGCTGAGCGGGTCTAACAGTTTGATGATGGTACCCTATCTGTAGCAGACTGAAGAAGTTTAATAATGCTATGCTGTTTGAGAGCAATATGGCAGCCATATCCTCTATGCCCTATGATATATCTTATCATACAGCGTGGCTCTAGTATTAGGAGTTCGGTACCTCATCCGTATCACACAGAATGGATCTAATTAATATAATAAAAGCCAAGACACGTTCTGTAACGCTAAAGGATTCTGTAACGCTAAGGGACATCACTCTTATTTTTTTTAACGCATGCAATAACATTCATATACGTTACTTCGGCTTTTGAAAAAAGTGGGCGCCGTAGGCGCAGAACAACAAGTAGTAGTATAAATGGTACCCTATCTGTAGCACACTCAATGGGTCTAATTGTAGTATAAAGGTACCCTATCTGTAGCAGACAGTGGGTCTAATTGTAGTATAAAGGTGCCCTATCAGTAGCACACACAGTGGGTCTAATTGTAGTATAATAGTATCCGATCTGTAGCACACACAATTGGTCTAATTGTAGTATAATGGTACCCTATCTGTTGCACACACAGTGGGTCTAACTGTAGTATAATGGTACCCTATCTGTAGCACACACAGTGGGTCTAATTGTAGTATAATGGTACCCTATCTGTAGCTCACACACTGGGTCTAATTGTAGTATAATGGTACCCTATCTGTTGCACACACAGTGGTCTAACTGTAGTATAATGGTACCCTATCTGTAGCACACACAATTGGTCTAATTGTAGTATAATGGTACCCTATCGTTGCACACACAGTGGGTCTAACTGTAGTATAATGGTACACTATCTGTAGCACACACAATGGGTCTAATTGTAGTATAATGGTACCCTATCGTTGCACACACAGTGGGTCTAACTGTAGTATAATGGTACCCTATCTGTAGCACACACAATTGGTCTAATTGTAGTATAATGGTACCCTATCTGTTGCACACACAGTGGGTCTAACTGTAGTATAATGGTACCCTATCTGTAGCACACACAGTGGGTCTAATTGTAGTATAATGGTACCCTATCTGTAGCTCACACAGTGGGTCTAATTGTAGTATAATAGTATCCCTACCTGTAGCACACACAGTGGGTCTAATTGTAGTATAATGGTACCTTATCTGTAGCACACACAGTGGGTCTAATTGTAGTATAATGGTACCTTATCTGTAGCACACTCAATGGGTCTAATATAAGGATGATGAACACTCACAGAGATGTGCGCACCCACACACACATGCACATGCAAATACACACATACACACACGTCCATATTGAAAAAAAATTGAATCACTTTTTCGTGAATATTGGAAATTTCAGCTGCTTCTAACTTCAGGTTATCTACATTACGTCCCATTAGAATAACAATGTTCCAAGTAAACGTTTGGTCAAACCGAGATATTCGCGTTTGAAAATTTGACAAAGGCAATTCTCCTCTGTAGTCAAACCAGTTCTGCCTGTAAGATCAGTCTACAAGTGACCTGAAGTATTGTGTCCAGTGAACTGCGCAGCGCAAACGGTCCCAGTTAAAATGTCCCTCCTGGATAGATGTGGGAGGGGGAGGGGAGAGGGGGAGAAAGTTAACATTTAAATAAATAAACAACCAGTAAAAACAAAGTTTTTGACTATAAATCCTTTATATATGAGACACAACTATAAGTTTTGATTATGTTCAATATAATACTCACCGCGCAACAAACATTCACAGACTGAACGTGACTGAACTCTCATTGCTGTAAGACACGGGGATGTGGACATCGACGGCTGGAATGAACTCCAGTGACACGTGGAGATCAACTATAGCAGACGGCTATATTTAGATACATTGAGAGAAACTAACATTTCATTATTTTAATTAAGGTACATTCGATCGATCTGAAATTTTGATACAAAGCATTGTTAGGTGACACAAGAAAATTTCAGTTCGATAGGATCATGGGAAGTGTCATTTTTTTACTTTTGTTTTTTCCGGGGACGGGACCACGACAGACAGACTGAGAGAAAGACAAGACGGTGAAGTTAATCTAAGAGTTTTAAAAAGACGGTACCAAGACTATTGTATTGAAAAAGAGATCTGCGAGATCTGAGGCGAAGTGTCTGGGAACTGTATCGGACTACTTTGGTTTTATCCCTGAGCCGGGGGGGGGGTATCGATGACCACAACGGCTGGTGTCCGCAATGGCCGGTCAAACCTCCTCCCCCACCCCCACCCAAATCTACACATTTTGTGAAATGGATTTAAAAAAAAACATATAATATTCTTTACACACCATTAAAATTACATGGGCTTAACTTCTCCGTCTCAATGAGACTACACTAAGTCTAACATCTACATACAAAACTTGGATGCCTTTAAACACAGGCACGGAAAAAGAGTTAAATTTAAACAGTTAATGAATTGTTATAGCACTCGGGAGCCTATCGCACTTCCTTGGTGCACTGCCCAGGCTTCCTATACTCACAGCTAATATCGCACTTCCTTGGTGCACTGCCCAGGCTTCCTATACTCACAGCTAATATCGCACTTCCTTGGTGCACTGCCCAGGCTTCCTATACTCACAGCTAATATCGCACTTCCTTGGTGCACTGCCCAGGCTTCCTATACTCACAGCTAATATCGACACGCAATCGAAAGCTGTGTCCATGTTTGTACCACTTCTTCCCCCTTTTTTACACACACACACTCACACACACACACACACTTCCTCTCAAACACACACACACACACACGTTATCTCCAAGACACACTCTCTCACATACACGCACACACACACACACCACACACACTTCATCTCAAACACACACATACACACGTTATCTCAAAGACACACTCTCTCACATACACGCACACACACACACAACTCACACACAGAGCCCCTTACACCCCCACCCCCATTTCTTTTCCCCACCCCCACTCTCCCCCACCCCCGACCCAATGAGCCCGTCAAGGTTTTGGGACTGAACTGGCCGGTGAGTCATCCAACTTACATCGGAGCAGGTCAGCTGCGCTTTCATCTATCGGACACTTCCAAAACCGCCCACAATCAGTGGTTCTCATAATTTGTATCAGAAAATCATCTTTCACATGCTTATCTTTCGGCGAGTTTTATTTTCATTTTATTTTTTTTAACGTGTTGTGCTATTTCTTTATTCTGTTCTCGGGTCCCAAGCTCAATTCCGGAATTATACATGTAAGTTCTCTTGTGGGGTCCCTAAGACACGGAAAAGAATCCCTGATATAGCTAGACAGTGGTGGAAGATATTTGTAGTCCATTGGTCTATTTTTAGCACGAATTTGGAGCTGTTAACGGAAAATGATCAGAAAGAAACACGGTTAAAGAAAAAGAAACTTTTCAAACGAGAAATCCGATCATTTCATTTGATTTTTAACAAATATTATTCATGTATCCCCTTTAGTTTTTGGATGCTCGTTAATATTGAGAAGTAAGATTGGAACTGAGTCAGTAGTGAGAATTGTGATTGGAAATGAGAAGTAAGAATTGTGATTGGAACTAATGAGTGAGAATTGTATCAGGAACTGAGGGAGGAATGAGAATTGTGATTTGAAATGGAAACTGAGAATTGTGATTGGAAATAATCCTAATTGAAAACGTCTACAGTATTTGCATGAATCACTAGGACAGCATGTCTTTCCTGTTGTCTGGGACAGCATGTCTTTCCTGTTGTCTGGGACAGCGTGTATTTCCTGTTTTCTGGGACAGTGTGTCTTTCCTGATGTCTGGGACAGCGGGTCTTTCCTGTTGTCTGGGACAGCGTGTCTTTCGTGTTGTCTGGGACAGCGTGTCTTTCGTGTTGTCTAGGACAGTGTAGTGTGTCTTTCCTGTTGTCTGGGACAACGTGTCTTTCCTGTTGTCTGGGACAGTGTGTCTTTCCTGTTGTCTGGGACAGTGTGTCTTTCCTGTTGTCTGGGACAGTGTGTCTTTCCTGTTGTCTGGGACAGTGTGTCTTTCCTGTTGTCTGGGACAGTGTGTGGTTCTGTTATTCTGTTAAAATAATACATCGGTGTCATGGGCGTCGCTAGGAAATTTTCCAGGGGGGGGGGCAAAAACACCCCACATTTTTAATTAAACTGACAATGCCATATAGGTTCAATTTTCAATTAATTTCAAGTGAAGTATAACATAAGGGCCGAAAAAAGCCTTAGAAATTAATAAGACTTACAAATTAGCGCTGTAATAGCTAAAATACAAAATAAAATAATGCATTTAATTAATTAAAAACGTTAAGTTCTCACGAGAAAATTAAATTTTTATGTGAAATAATATACGTGTAGAAACTGCAGGATTACCAAAGATAGATATCAGAAATTTTTTTAAAGGCTCAAAAGTAGAGCAATCGCGGGATTCCGAAATGCCGTTATTAGAAGATTTTTGGGGGGCTCTGCAGCATCTGACTTATCATTGTCCTTGATGCAACAGTAAACGTTCAAACCAGACCATGGACATCTGACTTATCATTGTCATTGAATGCAACAGTAAACGTTCAACAGCCTGACACAACTGAAGTAACTGTTTCTAATTTGATTGTCGCTGACACTTATTCATTTCCTAAATTGGATGTCTTCACAACCTTTCAAATGAGTTGAAATTGCAACTGATTCGTGATTGTTAGATCCCTGATAAAAAGTATGATTTTAGAGGTACAGTGAGGGAAACAGAGTTTTAGTTTTTAGATATGCATGGTTATCAGACTATTCACCGTGGCATGTATACTCGCAAATGTTAAAAAGTGCCTTTTCCAAATATTGCGTGTTGTTTCCGCAAAAAGTAATTCGATGAGTTCAGTGGGCATTTGTCATCAAACCATGCACAAAATATAAAGATTTCGACGAAGATGCATGTAGCCACATGGAAAGCACTTGAAACAAAGGCTCTCATGAAGATGCAAGCAATTTTGTTGCATTATTGGAAGCCAAAGCAGTTTCTATAGATGAGCAGTTGGACTCATCATTTAGAAGAGACATTTTAAAAAATCGCAACAAACTTGGGTCCCATCATTTCTACCATCTATTTTGCTGCATGCATGATTTAGCACTTCGTATAAAAGCATCAAATTCTGGTAATTTTATGATGACCTGTTAGAGTTTCGTGTTGAATCTTGAGATGAAGTTCTTGGTAATCATTTGTCAATTGGTTCTTGTAGTGCTAAGTATACAGGGCTGGCCCTAGAGTACGCGGGGCCCAAGGCAGCAAACTATGAGCGGGGCCCCAGGCACAAGGCAGCAGACGAGGAGTGAGACCCATGCAAAAAGTTGCAATTCTATCATATGTTAAAAGAATGGGGGAAAATAAAGTACTCAAAATGTTAGTCTATAACAGCACTGACGCATCAATAATTACAGTTTTGTTCATTTAATAGAAGATCCTAAAACTCAAAAAGGATGTTAATACTGTAAAATTATAATGTTTTGTTTTGGTATGCTAATTGAGAGTTTATATATACATGTATGTAACTTAACATTATAATCTATATACACTAGCGTTAACATTATAATCTATATACACTAGCGTTAACATTATAATCTATATACACTAGAGTTAACATTATAATCTATATACACTAGCGTTAACATTATAATCTATATACACTAGCGTTAACATTATAATCTATATACACTAGAGTTAACATTATAATCTATATACACTAGCGTTAACATTATAATCTATATACACTAGCGTTAACATTATAATCTATATACACTAGCGTTAACATTATAATCTATATACACTAGCGTTAACATTATAATCTATATACACTCAGCGTTAACATTATAATCTATATACACTAGCGTTAACATTATAATCTATATACACTAGAGTTAACATTATAATCTATATACACTAGCGTTAACATTATAATCTATATACACTAGCGTTAACATTATAATCTATATACACTAGCGTTAACATTATAATCTATATACACTAGCGTTAACATTATAATCTATATACACTAGCGTTAACATTATAATCTATATACACTAGAGTTAACATTATAAACTATATACACTAGCGTTAACATTATAATCTATATACACTAGCGTTAACATTATAATCTATATACACTAGCGTTAACATTATAATCTATATACACTAGCGTTAACATTATAAACTATATACACTAGCGTTAACATTATAATCTATATACACTAGCGTTAACATTATAATCTATATACACTAGCGTTAACATTATAATCTATATACACTAGCGTTAACATTATAAACTATATACACTAGCGTTAACATTATAATCTATATACACTAGCGTTAACATTATAAATCTATATACACTAGCGTTAACATTATAATCTATATACACTAGAGTTAACATTATAAACTATATACACTAGCGTTAACATTATAAACTATATACACTAGCGTTAACATTATAAACTATATACACTAGCGTTAACATTATAATCTATATACACTAGCGTTAACATTATAATCTATATACACTAGAGTTAACATTATAATCTATATACACTAGCGTTAACATTATAAACTATATACACTAGCGTTAACATTATAAACTATATACACTAGCGTTAACATTATAAACTATATACACTAGCGTTAACATTATAAACTATATACACTAGCGTTAACATTATAAACTATATACACTAGCGTTAACATTATAAACTATATACACTAGCGTTAACATTATAATCTATATACACTAGCGTTAACATTATAAACTATATACACTAGCGTTAACATTATAATCTATATACACTAGCGTTAACATTATAAACTATATACACTAGCGTTAACATTATAAACTATATACACTAGCGTTAACATTATAAACTATATACACTAGCGTTAACATTATAAACTATATACACTAGCGTTAACATTATAAACTATATACACTAGCGTTAACATTATAATCTATATACACTAGCGTTAACATTATAAACTATATACGCTAGCGTTAACATTATAAACTATATACACTAGCGTTAACATTATAAACTATATACACTAGAGTTAACATTATAAACTATATACACTAGCGTTAACATTATAAACTATATACACTAGCGTTAACATTATAATCTATATACACTAGCGTTAACATTATAATCTATATAGACTAGCGTTAACATTATAAACTATATACACTAGCGTTAACATTATAAACTATATACACTAGCGTTAACATTATAAACTATATACACTAGCGTTAACATTATAAACTATATACACTAGCGTTAACATTATAAACTATATACACTAGCGTTAACATTATAATCTATATACACTAGCGTTAACATTATAAACTATATACACTAGAGTTAACATTATAATCTATATACACTAGCGTTAACATTATAAACTATATACACTAGAGTTAACATTATAAACTATATACACTAGCGTTAACATTATAAACTATATATACTAGCGTTAACATTATAATCTATATACACTAGCGTTAACATTATAATCTATATACACTAGCGTTAACATTATAATCTATATACACTAGCGTTAACATTATAAACTATATACACTAGCGTTAACATTATAATCTATATACACTAGAGTTAACATTATAATCTATATACACTAGAGTTAACATTATAATCTATATACACTAGAGTTATCATTATAAACTATATACACTAGAGTTAACATTATAAACTATATACACTAGCGTTAACATTATAAACTATATACACTAGCGTTAACATTATAATCTATATACACTAGCGTTAACATTATAATCTATATACACTAGAGTTGGTTTGCTTTTATATTCTACGTCTACCTTTTTTTACAACGCTCAAGCAAATTTTGCAAGCTTGGACCGCTGTAAAATCTGAAATAAGTTCATTATTGGCAATATCCTTAGCAAAATCATTCTCGGTTGACAAAATAGCTAAGTTACTGAGCCTATCTTGCATCAGTTGCGTAGCTGTGGGAAGGGGGACAAAAGTCGAAAGTCCCCCAGGCCCCCACTTGAGGGGGGCCCCAAATTAGTGTCCAATTTTTTTTACATTAAATATTACGCTACCGCCGTGTATATAGGGCCCCAGAAGTGGTTAAGCCCAGTGGCGGATTTAGGTTTGTCTGCGTGGGGGGGCGAGGAGAATTTCAGGGGGCACCGCAAATTTTTTTTATTATTCATTCACTTAGTGCAAATATTTCTAGGTGCTGAAATAAAATTCATTTGTCATTTGGTTCTGCAATGAAGATTAGAAATTCGGTATGAGATTCACTGTTATTGCTATATTTTATGTTGAAAAACACATTTCTGCTCACTTTAAATGTGAGATTTACTCTAATAAGTTTTCATCCTAAGAGACTGCTGCAGTCTTAAATATGAAATTTAAAGTGTTTTGTTTATGTTACATACATTTTCAGAGTTGCCCTGTGGCAACTTACTAGACAAGAAGTAACAACTAGTCTTAAGTAGATATGGTTAATCAATTGAATTTATGAAAATGGTAGTTAATGTGGGAGCTGTTATTTGTGAAAAAATCTAATTTCTCATAATCCTTTGTGTTCACTTTCAATTCCTGAATATCATAGCAGACTTTAACATAGAAAACTCAGCATAATATGTTTATAGTCTTTGGGCTAAATAAAACATCTAAAATGTTTTGATAATTAGGTAGAATTTGATTTAAAAATTTTATAGGCTTCCAATAGTTTGTTGTACTATCTGCAAGATGACTCATCAGTTTGTTCAGCTTGCCATAAATAGCAGTGACAGTAACTCAAACAAATAACGAAGTGTTAAATAATATATGCTGCGTTGATCATTCAAAGTACATTATTTAATATAATGTTTATTTACATCAAACCATTGCAATGAATCTCTTCAATATACAAACCATTTCTTTATATTCAGGAGAGTAATAGGTCACAAATGCAAACAAAATATAATTTATTTTTAAAAATGTTAATAATTAATAAAATGCCTAAATAATTAAAGAAATCATTTATCATATATATATTATATGCATATAGATCTATCATATGTAGGATAAAAAGATGTCAGTAAATTATGAACTTAGTTCCAAAGAGAACAACTTTTTTTTTCTAATAAAAATTTTAAGAGCTACTGTTTTTAGTTCTTGTAATAGTTTTCTATCTGAAAGAATGAAATGAGAATTTTAGCTGGCAAAATAGTTCAGTTTAAGACCAGGCAATCTGATGCTACAAATAATGAAAAACACAGAGACTTTGGTGGAGCGGATTGGTCAGGATTAGTAACACACATACAAAGAGTGCCAATAATATTATACTTATAAATAAACTAAACAATTTACTTCAGAATTTAAAAGAATAAATTTTCATTGGAAGTTTGGTGAACATCAAACTTTGGGAAAATCAATTAACTTTACAAAAACAATGATTTTAAGTTCCTTAAATAAAACATTTAAAACTCTTACAAGAATTCAGGACTAAACACAAACCATGGATAAGCATAGGACGCAATATTCTTCTGTATAGAAGGAGCGTCTGAAACAGATAAGATAAGATAAGATAAGAAAGAGCCGTGAGCCCTATATAAATTGCTTTCTACGTGATTTCATTGAAGCAAAACGATTTATCGTTGATTCAAAGTCAACGTTCTCAGCTAGATTACGTTCAATTGAAATTAAAGCCAATCCAGACAGACGTTCGTTTGTCATTGTTGAGCGAAAATAAGTTTTGATAGGTTTCAATCTACTGAAAATTCTTTCAACAGTAGCACTGTTAACAGGAAGAGTCAAGTAAATTTTATAGAGTATTGACAATTCAGGGAGACGTGATGCCATTGGTTTTTCAGTCAAGAATGGCTGAACCTTTATAAGTTGTAGTTCAATAGATGATGATGGATATATGGATACATACAAATCTTTGAATGTATCATATTCTACGATGGCTTCTTCAAGGTTAATGTCGTGTTAGTAAATTTTGCATAAACTTTGAAAAGAATCTTTATTTTCTTCCGACATTTGTGATGGATCAATAACATAGAAATAAGTAACTGTGCTCCAAAAGTCATTATTTCGATCATCTATTTGTGTTACAAGTGTATTCATGATAGTGAAGTACGTTTCAGATTAAAAGCGTGTGGTTGGATCATCAGCCATTGTATCTCTGCTAAGTTCGCCTGCCATGCTTTTCTTTTTTGCAATTCGCTTTTCTTTAAATTCTGTTTTAACATCTAGTTTGGAACAATTTTCGTTAATAAATGATTTGACATCTACATTCAGAATTTCAAAAGCTTCATTGCTTCTCATTTCAACAAACTTATTTCTTCCAACATCGATCAATTGTTTTGCAAAGGCGTTGCAAGTAGTTTGATGACACGAAATAACTTTTGTACAAATAGCATCAGAAAAACAGGAGAATATTTTGTTATTAAAACAGAAAGTCCCATAGCTTCTGCTCTGACATTCCCTTTATATTCTGTTGATTCCCCTGAATCAAGTGTGGCTATAATAGACAACAACTGCATGAACTGCATGCTTACGGCTTGCACATCTTGTATCAGAAAGTTGTTTCAGACTGTTGATTCATATTGAAATTTCTGGTGTTCTTTTAAGAGTATGTAGACATGGTAAACTAGACGTAAGGAATGCATACAACCTTAAAGCTGTGCCAAAAAACAACTGTACATCACTGTTTACAGACATTGCTTCCATGGTAGCAAAATTCAAAACATGAGCACAACAATTGGGTGAAAGTTTCTTTATTTGAGTTTGAAGGCCACTCTTAATCCAGAGTATGCCTGTCCTCGACAGAGTGTGAAATCAATGTTTCGCTTTTTTAGTTCCGTTAAAATCTTCTCAGCAAAAGCGGCAGCATTTTTTTTAAAGTCCCACAACCAGTGGTCGTAAGGGGTCCTAATGTTTCCATTAGAACTTACTAGGGGTGGGCTTGGTAGACCTTGGTGGGCGCCCCACCATCTCCCTAGATGTCTGCCAAAGGGACATGAAAGCAGCCAGAATACGCACAAGC
>CALYLW010000908.1:276076-373052 GCA_944989445.1 Ampullaceana balthica
ATGTCTGCCAAAGGGACATGAAAGCAGCCAGAATACGCACAAGCCACCCGGATTGTAAGAAAAAGAAGACCGATCTACGTGGCTGATAGTTGTCAAAGAGGGCGTCAAAGTAGCAAAGGAGCGAAGGATGGAGGAGGCTACAGACAAAAGAGCTAGGAGAAAGGCCAAAACATTGGGAAACACAGAACTCGTGTGCAAAAGCTGTGGTAAAGACTGTCACTCAAGGATAGGACTGCACAGACACACGTGTTAAAGACTGTCACTCGAGGATAGGACTGCACAGCCACACGAGGTAATTCAACTAAACTCAACGGGGGTGCACCATCGTCACGCGAGACGAAAGGATGCCAATATTATTAACTACAGAAAGTTTTATAAAATGAATAAACTTAACAACCTGCATGAATGTGAATTAAAATCATATTTCTTGTCTTGTCCGTCTACGTTTTTAATTTTTGTTAAATTAAGTCTACAGAAAGTTCTCTATAGAGAGTTAGTTATCTGTTGTATATTAAAACAAATCCAGCTTACAACGCTACATTAACTTCTGTGTAATCAAGACCTTGCGTAAAAAGCATGTTTTAAAAAAATTTAATGGAAAAAAAGATCATTGTTAAAACAAAATATTGAAAATTGATGTGTTCCTGATTAAATTGAAATTTTATTTTAAAGTAACCCCGTTTCCAATTTGTTGCTGGGCAATATAAATTATAAAGTACCCGTTCTTTTAATAAAAAACTGAAAACCTCTTCGCTCACCAATCTACTGTAGCACACAGACTACCTGCACGCATTCTCATTAAAGTTTATTTGTACCCTGAGTACACAAATGTACACAGATGATCGGCCCCCATGTTTACAGGCCACGAGTACATTCACGCGTGTGGGCGGCTGTTCACGGGGTGTGTGCGTGACTCCCGGAGCGTATAAATCTCGGGGAGCCGGCGAGGGCACGAAAGTAAAACAAGCCCCGAGAACTCAATTCTTTGCTTGCCTCCGGCCAATCGTTCAACTTTTTAAAAAAAATTAAAAAATTAAAAATAAACTCAAAGGTTACGAGCAAAGACCTGCAACAATCCGGAGAGCGTTTTTTGAGAAGTAATTTGAGAAGTAATCATTATCAAGGAATAAAATTGAGGACCAATGATGATTCTAGTCCTAAATTGTTGTAGCTCTAAAAGAACTGCTTAGAATATCTGTTTGTCATAGAGTACCTTATGTGCTAGGACACCTGGTGGCGCTAGTATACCTAGTGGTGCTAGAATACCTGGTTGTGCCAGAATACATCTTGGTATTTGAATACTTGGTGGTGCTAGAATACCTGGCGGTGCAAGAATACCTGGTGGTGCTAGAATACCTAGTGATGCTAGAATACCTGGTTGTTCTAGAATACCTGGTGGTGCTAGAATACCTGGGGGTGCTAGAATACCTGGTGATGCTAGAATAACTGGTGGTGCTAGAATACATCTTTGTACTTGAATACCTGGTGGTGTTAGAATACCTAGTGGTGCTAGAATACCTGGTGGTGCTAGAATACCTGGTTTTTCTAGAATACCTGGGGGTGTTAGAATACCTGGTGGTGCTAGAATACCTGGTGGTGCTAGAATACCTTGTGGTGTTAGAATACCTGGTGGTGCTAGAATACCTGGTGGTGCTAATATACCTGGTGATGCTAGAATACCTGGTTGTTCTAGAATACCTGGTGGTGTTAGAATACCTGGTGGTGCTAGAATACCTGGTGGTGCTAATATACCTGGTGATGCTAGAATACCTGGTTGTTCTAGAATACCTGGTGGTGTTAGAATACCTGGTGGTGCTAGAATACCTGGTGGTGCTAATATACCTGGTGATGCTAGAATACCTGGTTGTTCTAGAATACCTGGTGGTGTTAGAATACCTGGTGGTGCTAGAATACCTAGTGGCGCTAAACCACCTCTGGTGCTAGAACTCCTATAGTGGTGCTAGAATAATTGTGATTTATAGCATACCTTATTACCCTTGGACAAGGGTCACCAAACACCTTTCTTGGACAAGGGTCACCTAACCTTTCTTGGACAAGGGTCACCAAACCTTTCTTGGACAAGGGTCACCAAACCTTTCTTGGACAAGGGTCACCAAACCTTTCTTGGACAAGGGTCACCCAACCTTTCTCGGACAAGGGTCACCAAACCTTTCTCGGACAAGGGTCACCAAACCTTTCTTGACCAAGGGTCACCAAACCTTTTCACGGATGGCTGTTATAATGCCGAGCGCGGGCCGCTTAACCATTCTAGACGAAAAACATAGTTTAATTTTAGACTTTCTTGTTAATCTTGAATCAGTGACGAGAACCAAAAAATGACGAACAAACAAACAAAGGCAAACAAAATACGTATTCACTTAAAAATTATCAAATAAGGCGAACTTAACAGAAATTATCAGACCTAGTACACGCTCTTGCGCACAAACAAATATGAAGAAAATAATTGCGAACAGTCAGTTTTGGTAACAAAGAAGCGAGAATTGTCGTACACGTGTGATGATCTAGTCTTATAATTTTAACATTTTAATTTAAGAAAACATCTTTTATTTCATATGTTCTATCCAGTACCGTCGGCGGTTAGGATGAGATGGCTTCGCGGGCCAGATTACCCGTTAACCGTAATGTGGTGACCACTGCCCTAACATACCTGGTCGTGCTAGAATGCATATTCCTATATAATAAAAGGCAATTTTCTGTCCTGTCATCGATAGAGAATGGTCCCTCAAACTCCTACAGAGTCCTGCTGCCAATCACTCGCGGTCATCGATAGCGAATGGTCACTCAAACTCCTACAGACTCCTGCTGCCAATCACTCGCGAATAAAAATTAAATCTCATTTACATATAAACGACGTTGAAAACGAGTTATTTTTGGTGTAGTTTTTTTTTCCAAGATTTTTTTTGAGCGGTACGCGTTGGCATTTGTATTCAAAAACTTTGTTTTTACGGGTTATTTATTATAACTATGGAAATATCGCGCTGTGCGGGGGGAGGGGTAGGGTTCTCTGAACATACGGGGTGGGTAAAATTGTTATAACTATAATGTATAGTATTTTTGACGTAATACACGTGTATGGCCGATCGAGACGGCGGGTCTCTTTACAAACCGCGGAGAAGGAGAGGTAGGTTCTCTGGACAAACGGGGTGCGTAAAGTTGTGATGTCCTACCATGAACTTCACAGGTCACCCTACACTTATTCACGTCATTGGACGTGTGAGAGACGTGTTGTTGTGTTTACATTGTATGAGAATGCAATGACTTGACCTAGTATGAAACACGTGGTATGAGAGGTGAACTGTAAGCGTGCTGGTCAAGGACTGAGGGAATAGCTGGCTATAAATGTACGGTTCAAGAGGCAACCGGGGTTGGTTGATTGAAATTGATTGCATATGAGCTGCTTAGGCAGTGGATTGTACAGTTGATCACAGTGAATTGTATATAGTGATCAAAGACAGTTGTAAACCAGACCACAGTGTGTTAAAGACTTGTCACTTGACCAGTCACAAGTTCAATTACATGGTGTCAGAAGTGTTGGACCACAAGACTATTTGAAGAACTGACGCTATATCTATTACATGCTGTCACGTGGACCGACTCCACCCGCCACAACCACTGGAGCTAATTGGAAACATTTCTGCCAACTGGAAGAGATTTGAGCAGTCTTTCCAGATAGACAAGATAGCCAGTGGACTCGACACAAAAAGCAAAAAAGCAAAGAAGTGCAGAGCATGACACTGCTGCATGTTATAGGCCAGGAAGCGGTAGAAGTGTACAATACATTCCAATGGACAGGACAGGAATGTGACGATTGTGACACATATTTTCATTCAGTGAAGTGTTTGTTACCAAAATTCGAGAATTATTGTTTGCCAAGAAAGAATGTGACAGTCGAGAGACACATGTTTTTCTCCAGAAAGCAAGGTGAGGGAGAAAGTTTCGATAATTTTATCACACACCTTAAACTTAAAGCAAAGTCTTGTGAATTTGAAAATTTAACAGAGTCGCTAATAAAGGACAGAATTTTGGCTGGGGTAAATAATGAATATCTCAGGGCTAGACTACTGAGAGAATTAGACCTGAATTTGAACAAGGCTGAAATTATATGCAAAGCGGCGGAAACATCGGAATGGCAACTCAAAGCTTTAAATGAACAAAAGAATGTTCAAGCTGTAAACTCAAAGGCACATGAGAGATCAAGTACGCACAAGACAACAAGTCAACATGTCAAGCAAGCTCAAAGGTCAAGTACACACATAAAAGCAGGCCAATGCAAGTATTGTGGAAAAAAAACATGAGCCTAGAAAATATCCTGCTTATGGCAAATTATGCAACAACTGTGGAAAATTGAATCACTTTTCTGCTGTATGCAAGTCAAAACGGGTAACGCTTGAACAGAGGCCAGTGATGTTCACACTGGACACAGGCAACAAGTAAACATTCTGCCACACAGATTGTTTAGTCAACTAAGAATGGGAAGAGTGTAGAAATCAACAGCAAGGCTCACTACATACAGTGGGGAAACATTGCCTGTTGTAGGCAAAGCATCAATCAAATGCTTTGTGAAAGACAAGACAGAGGTGCTGGAGTTTCAAATAGTAAAGACGCACTCAAAGCCTATCCTTGGTCTGCAAGCTTGTCAAAAGCTGAATCTGATTAAAATCCTGGGCTTAAAAAGCAACATTTATCAGAGGTCAAAACAGCAGAAGAAAAATTACAACGAATCAGAGAAAATCAACGGACGTACACACTCTCAGCGTGTAAGCAACGCAACTATTCAGAAAAAAATCGAATGGCTCGTGGCAGCCAGCAGTCGTCGTGTCAGCAGCAACGACGCCAAGGTCATGCATCGTTAAGACTTGCGATGGTGTGACACACCCAGGAAACAACAACATGTTGAGACAGACATTTTGTGGAAGGAGAGGTGTTACGGGTGATTGTGAGTTCGACTCACCAGAGACAAAGCAAGAAGTACACGCTCCCAGCGTCGGTACGAAAGGGTCCAACCAGTCAGCAACACGTCAGAAAACTTCAGTCATCGTTGATGACGGAGAGAGAACAAACAATACTGGTAAAGGATTGGGTAATTCTTTTAAAAGAACTTTTCAGGAGTTCCTTGACAACGATCATGTTTGTAAACAACCAAAACATGATACTTAAGCGAAGTCAGCAGCAACAACAACAAGATACGGGAAACAGGTGAAGCCACCAAAGAGATACCCAGACAAAGATACATTAAGGTGCACTGTGCTTTGAAAGACATTTGAAGATTCAGTGTTAGTTAGAATTCATGTACTGAATTGTTCGATGTTTTTAATTGTATTATTCTCTTATTGATAATCTGGGTCATTCATTTGTTTTTGTTAGAAGGGAGATGTGAGAGACGTGTTGTGTTTACATTGTATGAGAATGCAATGACTTGACCTAGTATGAAACACGTGGTATGAGAGGTGAACTGTAAGCGTGCTGGTCAAGGACTGAGAGAATAGCTGGCTATAAATGTACTGTTCATGAGGCAACCGGGTTGATTGCATACGATCAGCTTAGGTAGTTGATTGTACAGTTGATCACAGAGAATTGTGTATAGTAATTAAAGACAGTTGTAAACCAGACCACAGCGTGTTAAAGACATGTCACTTGACCAGCCACAAGTTCTATTACAGACGGGCCTTGTTGCTAGCTTTTTTAAATATAAAATGCTAAGAATACCAGGTGACGAAATCGCATCAAAATCAGACCAGCATAATCCCCCTTTTTTATCTTTAATTGTCCCATTTTTTTTTACATATGCCTCTTTTGACATTATTATAGAATTTAAAATATTAACTTACTTCGTATATAAATAGAAGTAAAAAAAAAGATTGTTAAAAACCACGTTTTCATAAGCGGACTAAAAAAAAGAAAATAATTAAAAACTTATTAGTTCAAGTACTTCGATTTAATATGAATAAAAACGTGCGTGAGGCGGGCGCTTATGAGGTTTAACATATGCGGTTCACTCATTCTCTCACTTATAGATGTCTCTTTTGCCTTCTAAATTAGAAATCTTTAATTTTTATTCCAAACACCCACCCCACGTTTTTAGTCATATTAAATCGAAGTACTTGAACTAATAAGTTTTAAATTATTTTCTTCTTTTTAGTCCGCTTATAAAAACTTGGTTTTTAAAAATCTTTTTTTTACTTCTATTTATTTTATTCTTTTTAGTCCACTTATAACAACCTGGTTTTTAAAAATATTTTTTTACCTCTATTTATTTTACCAAACACCTCACAAGCGCCCGCCCAACGTTTTAAAAACATTGTGATGTGGTCACGGGGCGAACTCACAGATGTCAACAAAAGCCGACGGTACAGATGCTTTTATATAGACTATAGATAAACTTAAAAGTTCAATAATTTAATAACGGTACATTTGATCGATCTGAAATTTTGATACAATGCATTGTCATCCACGATCTATCTGTGGTTAAAATTTTCAGATCTCTAGGACCATCAGAAGTGGTTCAATTTTACGTTGGCAGATTTGAAAAAATCTTGGACCAACAAACAATGCCCAACGAAAGCGAGTTAATAAAAACGTGGTAAAAAATCTCTTAATCTATTTCTAACTGTGCTTTTTCATATGAGAATACAAGGTCACCTCTAACATGCAAGCAATACTAGGTCACCTCTAACATGTAAGCAATACTAGGTCACCTCTAACATGCAAGCAATACTAGGTCACCTCTAACATGCAAGCAGTACTAGGTCACCTCTAACATGCAAGCAATACTAGGTCACCTCTAACATGCAAGCAATACTAGGTCACCTCTAACATCCAAGCAATACTAGGTTACCTCTAACATGCAAGCAATACTAGGTCACCTCTAACATGCAAGCAATACTAGGTCACCTCTAACATGCAAGCAATACTAGGTCACCTCTAACATGCAAGCAAAGATTTGTTCCAGAAATAGTGTTTAAACCTCTGCAAACAGTGCAGCATTTTAGGAAAAGTAAACTGGGCAAGATCAAGTTAAATGAGAATACAAATAAAGATTTTAAAAAAAAACTGATAAGACAAGGAGGAAAGAAAGGAAAACAGTTAAATGAACTTCTGCGTTTGTTTTCGGTCGAATTTCAAAAGTCGTGACACGACGATCGCTGAGGTCCGTTTGTGTCGTTTCTTTTGGAGCGCGCTACGTGTCACGAGCCGTGATTGACCGATCATACATTCTTCCTCGAGCGTCAGGATGAGGGCTGCTCTTCCTTAATCAAACTGTTGTGTTATGACCAACCGAGTCGCTAATTCAAGTAATTTTATTATTTTTTTTATTTTTATTTAAAAAAAAATTTTTTTTTAAAGTATTAATTTTTTTTTGATGTTGTGGGCAATAAGGCACCGGATGAGTATCGGGGGTGGTTCCAGAAACTATTGACAAAACAAAGAGAGATGATAGGAAAAGCACGATTGTGATGTCAGCTAATTCTAAATTTGGCATTGGAACGACGCAAAAGGGGGACAATTTGTGAAAACAGATATGAATTATTTTCCCAGCTACCCAAATAAAGTCGTGTGCAATAAATTTAAGGGATCAGAAATTTGATTTTTTTCCCACCTATATATTGAATAACCGTGAAGCACATATTTTTGCAAGAGAGAAAGTTTAAGTTCTAATGCTCCATCTGATATTCTAGCAACACCGGGTATTATAGCATCTCTAGGTAATCTAGCAACTCTAGGTAATCTAGCAACTCTAGGTAATCTAGCAACTCTAGGTAATCTATCAACTCTAGGTAATCTAGCAACTCTAGGTAATCTAGCAACTCTAGGTAATCTAGCACCACCAGGTGAACTGACACAACCAGTTTTTCCAGCACCACTACAAGAGAAAATAGGACAAGAACCATCAGTGGTTCTCAACCCCCTCTAAAGGACACTCTTCGTACTTCACCGGTATTAAAATACATGCTCTGTCTTCTATTGAAGTTACAATTTTATAAGAAATTATGTAACATCATTTCATAAATTATGTAACATCATTTAATAAATTATGTAACATCATTTAATAAATTATGTAACATCATTTAATAAATTCCTTTCAATGCTTTCTTCATGGATACCATGGTCACAAAAAAAACACTTTTGAAATGGAACAAAATATATGCATTGAAATAACGGCCTATTTGGATGACTGAATGAACTTTAGTTAGACACAAATATTATGTAAAGCAAAAAGTAGTGGGGGGGGGGAGTAATTCTTGTCTGCTGTTGAGGTGTGGGAGCTAGAGAAAGAGAACGAAGACATTAATATTCAGTGTGAGTCAAATTATTGAAGACGGAAGGCGAACAACAATATAAAAAAATGCCCGCACTGCATTCCCTTAGCTGACATGTGTGGGCGTGCGTGTGATAAAATACTATCGACACTCCGTTTGTCAGGCGGGGGGCGGTGCGCTCAAGTGTTCCAGCGCACGGTCGTCTCACCATGGTATTTTGGATCACTTGCTGTCTGGCTTTCCGGAGCGCTTTAATCTGTCAGAGCGCGTGCACATATCTTCTCAAACGACGCCACCCACGGTCGCTTCCCCACGCCTAGATCGGGGTTACGCTATCGTGGGCGTAGACAGTAGTAAACGGTTGATTGTACAAAAAAATAAAAAATTAGGTGTCTGAGCGATTTGGTCTTTATTGTCGTCAAGGGTTCTAGGTTTGTATCAATGAGTGAACAGAAATTGAAACAGGCCGCGTAATTAATTAGGTCAGAAATCACGACTTCATGCGCGTAGCAGATCTTTCTGTTTCGAATTAAGGAAATCTTCAAATTTTGATAAGACGAGTTCCGCGAACTTCTTGTGCATCCACTTGTTAACTATGTACTAACATCTGTATCGCGAGACAAAGAGTGAATGTGTTTGTGTGTACATATATATATACAGTATACCCTCAATCATTTGCGGTTTTCCGTTCGCGGCCTCGCCCGCATACTCGCGGATTTTGCTTTCAAATTATATTTTTTTCTAATAATTTTTTGAACTTCTTGAATTTCTTTTGCCATTGTTAGCAGACCCTAACTGGTGTAAAATATTTTTGCTCATATAAAATCGTATGTACAGCAAATTTCTTCATTTACATTATTAATTATTGGGAGTACAACAAAAGTGAAAATCTTTGGCAGATTTCATCACTTTTACTATATCTTGACCCAAACAGATGATGCACGAAGCCAGGTCATGGGGAATTTGGTGTCTCTAACTCTATCTTGACCCAAACAGATGATGCACGAAGCCAGGTCATGGGGAATTTGGTGTCTCTAACTCTATCTTGACCCAAACAGATGATGCACGAAGCCAGGTCATGGGGAACTTGGTGTCTCTAACTCTATCTTGACCCAAACAGATGATGCACGAAGCCAGGTCATGGGGAACTTTGGTGTCTCTAACTCTATCTTGACCCAAACAGATGATGCACGAAGCCAGGTCATGGGGAATTTGGTGTCTCTAACTCTATCTTGACCCAAACAGATGATGCACGAAGCCAGGTCATGGGGAACTTGGTGTCTCTAAACTCTATCTTGACCCAAACAGATGATGCACGAAGCCAGGTCATGGGGAACTTGGTGTCTCTAAATCTATCTTGACCCAAACAGATGATGCACGAAGCCAGGTCATGGGGAACTTTGGTGTCTCTAAACTCTATCTTGACCCAAACAGATGATGCACGAAGCCAGGTCATGGGGAATTTGGTGTCTCTAAACTCTATCTTGACCCAAACAGATGATGCACGAAGCCAGGTCATGGGGAACTTGGTGTCTCTAAATCTATCTTGACCCAAACAGATGATGCACGAAGCCAGGTCATGGGGAATTTGGTGTCTCTAACTCTATCTTGACCCAAACAGATGATGCACGAAGCCAGGTCATGGGGAACTTGGTGTCTCTAACTCTATCTTGACCCAAACAGATGATGCACGAAGCCAGGTCATGGGGAACTTGGTGTCTCTAAATCTATCTTGACCCAAACAGATGATGCACGAAGCCAGGTCATGGGGAACTTGGTGTCTCTAAACTCTATCTTGACCCAAACAGATGATGCACGAAGCCAGGTCATGGGGAACTTGGTGTCTCTAAATCTATCTTGACCCAAACAGATGATGCACGAAGCCAGGTCATGGGGAATTTGGTGTCTCTAAATCAAATCAACATCTTCATTATGGACGACGTTTGGTTTATTTATTTATCCTTGATGGTACGCCCATGATGACGTTTGTTTATTTATTTATCCTTGATCGTACACCCATAACGCCATGACGCCCATGACGCCATGACGCCCATGACGCCATGACGCCCATGACGCCTTGACGCCCATGACGCCATGACGCCAGTACACCCATGACGCCATATTGCCAGTACACCCATGACGTCATGACGCCATGACACCCATGACGCCATGACGTCATGACGCCAGTACACCCATGACGCCACGACGCCATGACACCCATGACCCCATGACGGCGTTTCCACGAAACTCTTCAAACTAAATGATAACTCCACGCAGTGATGTTTGAGCACCCTCGGAATTATGTCCCCTACCGCCGGGCCTTTCAGTGTAAAGCTGCCGGTCCGAATGTTCCCCGTGGAATCCCACCATAACGCTTCCAGTCAAGTCCAGAAACGACCAGCGCCAGTTTTCCGTTCGACCCTTTCATTCAAGTCTTTAATCCCACAACTATGCGTCATCCGGTTGTCTCTCTTTTTTTTACCCGCTTCCTTGTTGTTTCCCTTTTTTGTTTTACTTCTCACGCACACTTACTCCCCTTATTAATAATACAGTTTAGTTCCTCTCCACCACCACCCCCCCCTTTATCCGATGTTTTTCTGTCAGGTTTTTGTCCTTGTTAATTTCACCCCCCCCCCTCTCCCTTTTTGTATCTCGTCCCAAAGGTCCACGGACTGTACCGAGCTAGAGTTGTCATGGCTACCTTCAGAAATACAAACATTCCTTTAACAAAACAAACTGTTATTTAAATTAAAAGAGCTCAGCGTTATACGAATTGTGTTAAATCCAGGGGTCACGGCACATGTGTCTGTCCTCCGAGGCGATAAATTTTCTATATTAGGAGAGCAAACTGCATTTATACCAGGCAGAAAGGAGCGGGCAACAAGAATGATCTCCACCAATGGATAGATAATTCCCATTAAGAGTACCCTAACCAAGAGGCGACCACTAATAGATATTTTCCCATTAAGAGTACCCTAACCAAGAGGCGACCACTAATAGATATTTTCCACCACGAGTGCCCAAAAGACTGCTCCCACCAAGGAATATTTCCCACCTAGAGTGTCCCTCCCCCCGGGGATATTTCCCACCTAGAGTGCCCCCAAGGGATATTTCCCACCTAGAGTGCCCCCCAGGGATATTTCCCACCTAGTGTGCTACCACCAAGGGATATTTCCCACCTAGAGTGCTACCACCAAGATATATTTCTTACCAAAAGTGCCCCCACCCCCAGAAATATTTCCCACCTAGAGTGCTCACACCAAGGGATATTTCCCACCTAGAGTGCTACCACCAAGATATATTTCTTACCAAAAGTGCCCCCACCCCCAGAAATATTTCCCACCTAGAGTGCCCCCCAAGATGAATTTCCCACCTAGACTGCCCCCCAGGGATATTTCCTACCTAGAGTACTCACACCAAGGGATATTTCCCACTAACACTGGCCCACCATAGGATCACAGCCATCGCAATAACCAATTAAGGATCGGAATATATTATAACATTTTAACATCAAATTAGTAATGAGAATGTATATCCTGTAGAAATATCTAATTTTCGTTAACATTTGGAACAATGTTCCGTCTAAGTTTCTTCGATCCGTGTGCAAAATAAAAAAAATATATGTAAAAAAGAACTATTCAAAGTTGCATATTCGGCAACAATTTACAATATTCGCAACGGGTAACACTAAGCTGCTGCGCGGCATCAATCAGGTATCTGCGCGGCCGCGCAGCTTAAAGGGAACATTGATTATGAACCAATGAGTCTAGCAGCAAACATTGGGCGCTCGGAGTGATACACGAAGCGACCACTGGTCTTAGACAAATTAGAATATATGTAAAACAAAATAAAGGTTCTCAGACAATTCTCTGGGGGATGGTTACCACGTTGGCAGTCACATTATACATTCACATTCTTTGACAAAGAGGTTGTGGGTGTGGGTGGGCTAGGGGTATGTGGAAGGGCCATATAACAACAACAAAAAAAGGGCCCACAACTTCGTGTGGCGATAATTTTTTTATTATTTATTTTTTAAAGAACGTTTTCTTCTCTGATGTCATTAGTCTAACGCCCACGCCTCCTCCCACAATTCCCTAGTGGCCACGTGACCGGGGAATTCAGTGTCCCTTTTTAATGTGATTAAACCCTCACTTGACACGGCTGAGACGTACGTGTGTTCTGGTGTGTGTGTGTGTTCTGGTGTTCCGGTATGTGTAAGCTGGTGTGTGTGTGTGTGTGTGTGTGTGTGTGTGTGTGTGTGTGAGAGAGTGATGTGTAGAGTGTGTGGTGGGTAGAGTGTTTGGAGCGTGTGTTAGTGCAAGTTTGATGAAACTGGAGGGTATTTGTGGCGTCTGCAGAACGCAAGTGCTTGGCCTTTAAGAAACGCCACACAGTCTTGCAAGACACGACCCAACAATTCGTGGAACGAGTGTTCGAACGCCACACTGTCTTGCAAGACATGACCCAACTATTCGTGGATCGAGTGTTCGAATGCCACACTGTCTTGCAAGACATGACCCAACTATTCGTGGATCGAGTGTTCGAATGCCACACTGTCTTGCAAGACATGACCCAACTATTCGTGGAACGAGTGTTCGAATGCCACACTGTCTTGCAAGACACGACCCAACTATTCGTGGAACGAGTGTTCGAACGCCACACTGTCTTGCACGACACGACCCAACTATTCGTGGAACGAGTGTTCGAACGCCACACTGTCTTGAACGACACGACCCAACTATTCGTGGATCGAGTGTTCGAATGCCACACTGTCTTGCAAGACACGACCCAACTATTCGTGGAACGAGTGTTCGAACGCCACACTGTCTTGCAAGACACGACCCAACTATTCGTGGATCGAGTGTTCGAATGCCACACTGTCTTGCAAGACACGACCCAACTATTCGTGGAACGAGTGTTCGAACGCCACACTGTCTTGCAAGACACGACCCAACTATTCGTGGAACGAGTGTTCGAACGCCACACTGTCTTGCAAGACACGACCCAACTATTCGTGGAACGAGTGTTCGAACGCCACACTGTCTTGCAAGACACGACCCAACTATTCGTGGAACGAGTGTTCGAACGCCACACTGTCTTGCACGACACGACCCAACAATTCGTGGAACGAGTGTTCGAACGCCACACTGTCTTGAACGACACGACCAAACTATTCGTGGATCGAGTGTTCGAATGCCACACTGTCTTGCAAGACACGACCCAACTATTCGTGGAACGAGTGTTCGAACGCCACACTGTCTTGCAAGACACGACCCAACTATTCGTGGAACGAGTGTTCGAACGCCACACTGTCTTGCAAGACACGACCCAACTATTCGTGGAACGAGTGTTCGAACGCCACACTGTCTTGCAAGACACGACCCAACTATTCGTGGAACGAGTGTTCGAACGCCACACTGTCTTGCAAGACACGACCCAACTATTCGTGGAACGAGTGTTCGAACGCCACACTGTCTTGCAAGACACGACCCAACTATTCGTGGAACGAGTGTTCGAACGCCACACTGTCTTGCACGACACGACCCAACAATTCGTGGAACGAGTGTTCGAACGCCACACTGTCTTGAACGACACGACCAAACTATTCGTGGATCGAGTGTTCGAATGCCACACTGTCTTGCAAGACACGACCCAACTATTCGTGGAACGAGTGTTCGAACGCCACACTGTCTTGCAAGACACGACCCAACTATTCGTGGAACGAGTGTTCGAACGCCACACTGTCTTGCAAGACACGACCCAACTATTCGTGGAACGAGTGTTCGAACGCCACACTGTCTTGCAAGACACGACCCAACTATTCGTGGAACGAGTGTTCGAACGCCACACTGTCTTGCAAGACACGACCCAACTATTCGTGGAACGAGTGTTCGAACGCCACACTGTCTTGCAAGACACGACCCAACTATTCGTGGAACGAGTGTTCGAACGCCACACTGTCTTGCAAGACACGACCCAACTATTCGTGGAACGAGTGTTCGAATGCCACACTGTCTTGCAAGACACGACCCAACTATTCGTGGAACGAGTGTTCGAACGCCACACTGTCTTGCAAGACACGACCCAACTATTCGTGGAACGAGTGTTCGAACGCCACACTGTCTTGCACGACACGACCCAACAATTCGTGGAACGAGTGTTCGAACGCCACACTGTCTTGAACGACACGACCAAACTATTCGTGGATCGAGTGTTCGAATGCCACACTGTCTTGCAAGACACGACCCAACTATTCGTGGAACGAGTGTTCGAACGCCACACTGTCTTGCAAGACACGACCCAACTATTCGTGGAACGAGTGTTCGAACGCCACACTGTCTTGCAAGACACGACCCAACTATTCGTGGAACGAGTGTTCGAACGCCACACTGTCTTGAACGACACGACCAAACTATTCGTGGATCGAGTGTTCGAATGCCACACTGTCTTGCAAGACATGACCCAACTATTCGTGGAACGGAGTGTTCGAACGCCACACTGTCTTGCAAGACATGACCCAACTATTCGTGGATCGAGTGTTCGAATGCCACACTGTCTTGCAAGACATGACCCAACTATTCGTGGAACGAGTGTTCGAATGCCACACTGTCTTGCAAGACACGACCCAACTATTCGTGGAACGAGTGTTCGAATGCCACACTGTCTTGCAAGACACGACCCAACTATTCGTGGAACGAGTGTTCGAACGCCACACTGTCTTGCAAGACACGACCCAACTATTCGTGGAACGAGTGTTCGAACGCCACACTGTCTTGCACGACACGACCCAACAATTCGTGGAACGAGTGTTCGAACGCCACACTGTCTTGAACGACACGACCAAACTATTCGTGGATCGAGTGTTCGAATGCCACACTGTCTTGCAAGACACGACCCAACTATTCGTGGAACGAGTGTTCGAACGCCACACTGTCTTGCAAGACACGACCCAACTATTCGTGGAACGAGTGTTCGAACGCCACACTGTCTTGCAAGACACGACCCAACTATTCGTGGAACGAGTGTTCGAACGCCACACTGTCTTGCAAGACACGACCCAACTATTCGTGGAACGAGTGTTCGAACGCCACACTGTCTTGCAAGACACGACCCAACTATTCGTGGAACGAGTGTTCGAACGCCACACTGTCTTGCACGACACGACCCAACAATTCGTGGAACGAGTGTTCGAACGCCACACTGTCTTGAACGACACGACCAAACTATTCGTGGATCGAGTGTTCGAATGCCACACTGTCTTGCAAGACACGACCCAACTATTCGTGGAACGAGTGTTCGAACGCCACACTGTCTTGCAAGACACGACCCAACTATTCGTGGAACGAGTGTTCGAACGCCACACTGTCTTGCAAGACACGACCCAACTATTCGTGGAACGAGTGTTCGAATGCCACACTGTCTTGCAAGACACGACCCAACTATTCGTGGAACGAGTGTTCGAACGCCACACTGTCTTGCAAGACACGACCCAACTATTCGTGGAACGAGTGTTCGAACGCCACACTGTCTTGCACGACACGACCCAACAATTCGTGGAACGAGTGTTCGAACGCCACACTGTCTTGAACGACACGACCAAACTATTCGTGGATCGAGTGTTCGAATGCCACACTGTCTTGCAAGACACGACCCAACTATTCGTGGAACGAGTGTTCGAACGCCACACTGTCTTGCAAGACACGACCCAACTATTCGTGGAACGAGTGTTCGAACGCCACACTGTCTTGCAAGACACGACCCAACTATTCGTGGAACGAGTGTTCGAACGCCACACTGTCTTGCAAGACACGACCCAACTATTCGTGGAACGAGTGTTCGAACGCCACACTGTCTTGCAAGACACGACCCAACTATTCGTGGAACGAGTGTTCGAACGCCACACTGTCTTGCAAGACACGACCCAACTATTCGTGGAACGAGTGTTCGAATGCCACACTGTCTTGCAAGACACGACCCAACTATTCGTGGAACGAGTGTTCGAACGCCACACTGTCTTGCAAGACACGACCCAACTATTCGTGGAACGAGTGTTCGAACGCCACACTGTCTTGCACGACACGACCCAACAATTCGTGGAACGAGTGTTCGAACGCCACACTGTCTTGAACGACACGACCAAACTATTCGTGGATCGAGTGTTCGAATGCCACACTGTCTTGCAAGACACGACCCAACTATTCGTGGAACGAGTGTTCGAACGCCACACTGTCTTGCAAGACACGACCCAACTATTCGTGGAACGAGTGTTCGAACGCCACACTGTCTTGCAAGACACGACCCAACTATTCGTGGAACGAGTGTTCGAACGCCACACTGTCTTGCAAGACACGACCCAACTATTCGTGGAACGAGTGTTCGAACGCCACACTGTCTTGCAAGACACGACCCAACTATTCGTGGAACGAGTGTTCGAATGCCACACTGTCTTGCAAGACACGACCCAACTATTCGTGGAACGAGTGTTCGAATGCCACACTGTCTTGCAAGACACGACCCAACTATTCGTGGAACGAGTGTTCGAACGCCACACTGTCTTGCAAGACACGACCCAACTATTCGTGGAACGAGAGTTCGAATGCCACACTGTCTTGCACGACACGACCCAACTATTCGTGGAACGAGTGTTCGAACGCCACACTGTCTTGCAAGACACGACCCAACTATTCGTGGAACGAGTGTTCGAACGCCACACTGTCTTGCAAGACACGACCCAACTATTCGTGGAACGAGTGTTCGAACGCCACACTGTCTTGCAAGACACGACCCAACTATTCGTGGAACGAGTGTTCGAACGCCACACTGTCTTGCAAGACACGACCCAACTATTCGTGGAACGAGTGTTCGAACGCCACACTGTCTTGCAAGACACGACCCAACTATTCGTGGAACGAGTGTTCGAATGCCACACTGTCTTGCAAGACACGACCCAACTATTCGTGGAACGAGTGTTCGAACGCCACACTGTCTTGCAAGACACGACCCAACTATTCGTGGAACGAGTGTTCGAACGCCACACTGTCTTGCACGACACGACCCAACAATTCGTGGAACGAGTGTTCGAACGCCACACTGTCTTGAACGACACGACCAAACTATTCGTGGATCGAGTGTTCGAATGCCACACTGTCTTGCAAGACACGACCCAACTATTCGTGGAACGAGTGTTCGAACGCCACACTGTCTTGCAAGACACGACCCAACTATTCGTGGAACGAGTGTTCGAACGCCACACTGTCTTGCAAGACACGACCCAACTATTCGTGGAACGAGTGTTCGAACGCCACACTGTCTTGCAAGACACGACCCAACTATTCGTGGAACGAGTGTTCGAACGCCACACTGTCTTGCAAGACACGACCCAACAATTCGTGGAACGAGTGTTCGAACGCCACACTGTCTTGCAAGACACGACCCAACTATTCGTGGAACGAGTGTTCGAACGCCACACTGTCTTGCAAGACACGACCCAACTATTCGTGGAACGAGTGTTCGAACGCCACACTGTCTTGCAAGACATGACCCAACTATTCGTGGAACGAGTGTTCGAACGCCACACTGTCTTGCAAGACACGACCCAACTATTCGTGGAACGAGTGTTCGAACGCCACACTGTCTTGCAAGACACGACCCAACTATTCGTGGAACGAGTGTTCGAATGCCACACTGTCTTGCACGACACGACACAACTATTCGTGGAACGAGTGTTCGAATGCCACACTGTCTTGCAAGACACGACCCAACTATTCGTGGAACGAGTGTTCGAACGCCACACTGTCTTGCACGACACGACCCAACTATTCGTGGAACGAGTGTTCGAATGCCACACTGTCTTGCAAGACACGACCCAACTATTCGTGGAACGAGTGTTCGAATGCCACACTGTCTTGCAAGACACGACCCAACTATTCGTGGAACGAGTGTTCGAACGCCACACTGTCTTGCAAGACACGACCCAACTATTCGTGGAACGAGTGTTCGAACGCCACACTGTCTTGCACGACACGACCCAACAATTCGTGGAACGAGTGTTCGAACGCCACACTGTCTTGAACGACACGACCAAACTATTCGTGGATCGAGTGTTCGAATGCCACACTGTCTTGCAAGACACGACCCAACTATTCGTGGAACGAGTGTTCGAACGCCACACTGTCTTGCAAGACACGACCCAACTATTCGTGGAACGAGTGTTCGAACGCCACACTGTCTTGCAAGACACGACCCAACTATTCGTGGAACGAGTGTTCGAACGCCACACTGTCTTGCAAGACACGACCCAACTATTCGTGGAACGAGTGTTCGAACGCCACACTGTCTTGCAAGACACGACCCAACTATTCGTGGAACGAGTGTTCGAACGCCACACTGTCTTGCAAGACACGACCCAACTATTCGTGGAACGAGTGTTCGAACGCCACACTGTCTTGCAAGACACGACCCAACTATTCGTGGAACGAGTGTTCGAACGCCACACTGTCTTGCAAGACACGACCCAACTATTCGTGGAACGAGTGTTCGAACGCCACACTGTCTTGCAAGACACGACCCAACTATTCGTGGAACGAGTGTTCGAACGCCACACTGTCTTGCAAGACACGACCCAACTATTCGTGGAACGAGTGTTCGAACGCCACACTGTCTTGCAAGACACGACCCAACTATTCGTGGAACGAGTGTTCGAACGCCACACTGTCTTGCAAGACACGACCCAACTATTCGTGGAACGAGTGTTCGAACGCCACACTGTCTTGCAAGACACGACCCAACTATTCGTGGAACGAGTGTTCGAACGCCACACTGTCTTGCAAGACACGACCCAACTATTCGTGGAACGAGTGTTCGAACGCCACACTGTCTTGCAAGACACGACCCAACTATTCGTGGAACGAGTGTTCGAACGCCACACTGTCTTGCAAGACACGACCCAACTATTCGTGGAACGAGTGTTCGAACGCCACACTGTCTTGCAAGACACGACCCAACTATTCGTGGAACGAGTGTTCGAACGCCACACTGTCTTGCAAGACACGACCCAACTATTCGTGGAACGAGTGTTCGAACGCCACACTGTCTTGCAAGACACGACCCAACTATTCGTGGAACGAGTGTTCGAACGCCACACTGTCTTGCAAGACACGACCCAACTATTCGTGGAACGAGTGTTCGAACGCCACACTGTCTTGCAAGACACGACCCAACTATTCGTGGAACGAGTGTTCGAACGCCACACTGTCTTGCAAGACACGACCCAACTATTCGTGGAACGAGTGTTCGAACGCCACACTGTCTTGCAAGACACGACCCAACTATTCGTGGAACGAGTGTTCGAACGCCACACTGTCTTGCAAGACACGACCCAACTATTCGTGGAACGAGTGTTCGAACGCCACACTGTCTTGCAAGACACGACCCAACTATTCGTGGAACGAGTGTTCGAACGCCACACTGTCTTGCAAGACACGACCCAACTATTCGTGGAACGAGTGTTCGAACGCCACACTGTCTTGCAAGACACGACCCAACTATTCGTGGAACGAGTGTTCGAACGCCACACTGTCTTGCAAGACACGACCCAACTATTCGTGGAACGAGTGTTCGAACGCCACACTGTCTTGCAAGACACGACCCAACTATTCGTGGAACGAGTGTTTCGAAATGCCACACTGTCTTGCAAGACACGACCCAACTATTCGTGGAACGAGTGTTCGAATGCCACACTGTCTTGCACGACACGACCCAACTATTCGTGGAACGAGTGTTCGAATGCCACACTGTCTTGCACGACACGACCCAACTATTCGTGGAACGAGTGTTCGAACGAAGGCTGAAAGTAGCCACATCAGGCAGTCTACAGGCAGGTTTAAATTTGTTAATTACTAGCACATTATATCGGTAGTCGACATGTGGTTTACTTACAATGACCTCTGGTCAGAATCACCATTAACATTTCCATTTGCACTTTACATCATAGCATTAAGTGAATGGAGATTAGCTGGCCATCACCAGCCAGACATATGAGGCGTCCATTCGTAAACTTACAATTGAATATGTAACTTGTCAAAGCATGTATTCAAGAGACGCACTTCACGTTATTAGCCATTAGTGTAACCACACCAAAATTACCTCTAAGGTTTGTTGGTCCGTGTGCATAGTTAAAAAAAACTCGTGTGCAAAGTTGCACAGTATCTATTTATTTTTTCTGCAATATTTAACAAAATTTGCTGCGCGGTAATTCTACACTGCTGCACGGCGTCGGTCAGACATATACGCGGCCGCGCAACCACGCGGCTTAAAGGGAACATTTACTACCACCACCACCACCACCCCCCACCACTACTAACAATACCACCACCACCACTACTACCACTACCACCACCACCACCACCACTACTACTACCAACCACTACCACCACCACCACCACCACTACCACCACCACCACTACTAACACTACCACCACCACCACTACTACCACCACCACCACCACAACTACTACCACCAGCGAAAATTATTTCCGATATTTCATTTCTTACCCTTTTAAAATAATGTGAGTATTAAATAACTAAATACACATGGCGCCCTTAGAAGCTCTTTTTATTATATTTTTTGTTTCCATTTAAACTTCTTTATGATGGGTGAAAATTAAATAAGGAGAAACGTGAAAAAAAAATCACTTTATTTAATGATTTGATCTCCAGGCGGTCATCTCTCAGTGGGAAAGAAATGGGCCTCAGACCGAAGTTATATGAGAAGTCGAAATAAATGACACGATTTTCAGAAGACTAAAAAGAGAAAAACTAAAACCATTGTTCGCATGAGAATTACAAACAATTAAATATCTTCTCACTGCTAATCTGTAAAATTAAAGTTTTGTAATAATTTACTCTTGAATTAACATGAAAGTTTTGAGCGTATCCGATCACTGGTGAAGATAGCCAGCAGCAATGACGTGAAATAAAACCAGCAGTGATCACGTCAAATATAACCAGCAGTGATAATGTCCAATATAACCAGCAAAGATCACGTCAAATATAACCGACAGTGATGACGTCAAATATAACCGACAGTGATCACGTCAAATATAACCATCAGTGATGACGTCAAATATAACCGATAGTGATCACGTCAAATATAACCAGCAGTGGTCACGTCAAATATAACCGACAGTGATCACGTCAAATATAACCGACAGTGATCACGTCAAATATAACCAGCAGTGATCACGTCCAATATAACCAGCAGTGATCACGTCAAATATAACCAGCAGTGATCACGTCAAATATAACCAGCAGTGATCACGTCAAATATAACCAGCAGTGATCACGTCAAATATAACCAGCAGTGATCATGTCAAATATAACCAGCAGTGATCACGTCAAATATAACCAGCAATGATCACTTCAAATATAACCAGCAGTGATCACGTCAAATATAACCAGCAGTGATCACGTCAAATATAACCAGCAGTGATCACGTCACATATAACCAGCAGTGATCACGTAAAATATAACTAGCAGTGATCACGTCAAATATAACCAGCAGTGATCATGTCAAATATAACCAGCAGTGATCACGTCAAATATAACTAGCAGTGATCACGTCAAATATAACCAGCAGTGATCACGTCAAATATAACCAGCAGTGATCATGTCTAATATAACCAGCAGTGATCACGTCAAATATAACCAGCAGTGATCACGTCAAATATAACCGACAGTGAACAAGTCAAATATAACCAGCAGTGATCACGTCAAATATAACCAGCAGTGATCACGTCAAATATAACCAGCAGTGATCACGTCCAATATAACAAGCAGTGATCACGTCAAATATAACCAGCAGTGATCACGTCAAATATAACCAGCAGTGATCACGTCCAATATAACCAGCAGTGATGACGTCAAATATAACCAGCAGTGATGACGTCAAATATAACCAACAGTGATCACGTCAAATATAACCAACAGTGATCACGTCAAATATAACCAATAGTGATCACGTCAAATATAACCAGCAGTGATCACGTCAAATATAACCAACAGTGATCACGTCAAATATAACCGATAGTGATCACGTCAAATATAACCGACAGTGATCACGTGAAATATAACCGACAGTGATGACGTCAAATATAACCAATAATGATCACGTTAAATATAACCAGCAGTGATCACGTCAAATATAATCAGCAGTGATCACGACAAATATAATCAGCAGTAATCACGACAAATATAACCAGCAGTGATGACGTCAAATAAAACCAGCAGTGATCACGTCCAAAATAACCAGCAGTGATCACGTCAAATATAACCACGAAGTGATCACGTCAAATATAACCATCAGTGATGACGTCAAATATAACCAACAGTGATCACGTCAAATATAACCAGCAGTGATCACGTCAAATATAACCAGCAGTGATCACGTCAAATAAAATATAACCAGCAGTGATGACGTCAATTTTATAACCAGCCGTGATCACGTGAAATAAAACCAGCAGTGATCACGTCAAATATAACCAATAATGATCACGTCAAATATAACCAATAGTTATCAAGTTAAATATAAACAGCAGTGATGACGTCAAATATAACCAACAGTGATCACGTTATATATAACCAGCAGTGATCACGTCAAATATAACCAGCAGTGATCTGGTCAAATATAACCAATAGTGATCACGTCAAATATAACCAATAATGTTCCTGTCAAATATAACCAGCAATGATCACGTGACATATAACCATCAGTGATCATGTGAAATCAGCCAGAAACTTATTTGCCCATTTACTTTGCTTGGTACCGCAAATCTCCAGACCTCTGTCCCCTGGGCTGACCCGTCAAAATAGCCCCGGACAAAACCCCCGACAAACGGCCCCGGTCAAAACGGCCCCAGATAAATTGTCAATATTTTCTAACAAAATTGTTGTTTTTTTTAATTTGTTTTTTTTTATTTGCATTTTAAGCTTTTGTCAACTTTTTCACCGTTAAATAAAGTGGTAAATTTGAAAAATTATTTCTTGTAATGTTATTATATCATTTCTTGTCAACAAACAACATTGACTTGGTACCATATCGAGTAAATGCTATTAAATTCACTCTTGTGATGTCATTATTATTGTTTATTGTTAGCTAAACCTGACACTGAATAGGCTAGTAAAAATACAAATATAATATTTGATTGTACATTTTACTATGAGTTCATCTATTAGTCCAGGGCCGTTTTGTCGGGGCCGTTGTGTCCGAGGCCGTTTTGTCTGTGAACTGTCCCCTGTTAATTAATATCACGAACATGTGACCTATGACTCCTTCAACCACCACCCCTCCCCACGACCACCCGCCCTCACTTGACCGTGTCCGTCCGTGTATCGGCCGTTGGTCTTGAATTCATCCATGCGATCGATCCACGCCCTCACCCCCACCCCATTTCCTGGTCGGGACAAGAGAAGCGCGTACAATCGGCACCGTGAGTCATTGGGGATGTAGGAGGGATGAGGGGGGGGGGTGTCTTTACTTACAGCTGTGACCCCGCGCCGCTGACCCACATAGACCAGGAGAATGAAAGTGAAAGCGTCGCAGCGTGTCTGCCAGAGCAAAGAATGTTGTTGGGTAATAATAATAATAATAATAATAAATTGATTATTTATATAGCGTTGTATCCCAGTAAGGAACTGGGCTCACAGCGCTTTACATGAAAGAAATAACATACTTATAAGTATTAAATTAACATTCATATCACAACAAACACACACAATTACAATACATTATACATAAGCTACGTTAATCATTTACAAGAAATGTTGTTTCATCAATTTTAAAAATAAATTTTGAAAAGATGTGTCTTAAGTGTAATCCGGGATCGTGGGGGGGGGGAGGTTGCAGTTGACCTCTGACCAAAATCACGTGACATTGAGCTAGAATTGACCTCTGCAAAAAGTCACGTGACATTGAGCTAGAACTGACTTCTGGTCAAAGTCACGTGACATTGAGCTAGAATTGACTTCTGCTCAAAGTCACGTGACATTGAGCTAGAATTGACCTCTGCCCAAAGTCACGTGACATTGAGCTAGAACTGACTTCTGGTCAAAGTCACGTGACATTGAGCTAGAATTGACTCTGGTCAAAGTCACGTGACATTGAGCTAGAATTGACTTCTGTCAAAGTCACGTGACATTGAGCTAGAATTGACTTCTGGTCAAAGTCACGTGACATTGAGCTAGAATTGACTTGTGCCCAGAGTCACTTGACATTGAGCTAGAATTGACTTCTGGTCATGAGAAGATTCATTCAGACATTGAGCTAAAATTGACTCATGATCAGACACTGACATTGAGCTAGAATTGACTTCGGTCATGAGGAAGATTGCATTCAACCAATGGTTTGTTGGCTATTCAGAACGCCAAAAGAAGTGAATGTGTAGTGAGTGAAGTGATTGGGTTGTGAGTGAAGTGATTGTGTAGTGAGTGAAGTGATTGTGTTGTGAGTGAAGTTATTGTGTAGTGAGTGAAGTGATTGTGTAGTGAGTGAAGTGATTGTGTTGTGAGTGAAGTGATTGTGTAGTGAGTGAAGTGATTGGGTTGTGAGTGAAGTGATTGTGTAGTGAGTGAAGTGATTGTGTAGTGAGTGAAGTGATTGTGTAGTGAGTGAAGTGATTGTGTAGTGAGTGAAGTGATTGTGTACTGAGTGAAGTGATTGTGTAGTGAGTGAAGTGATTGTGTACTGAGTGAAGTGATTGTGTACTGGGTGAAGTGATTGTGTACTGAGTGAAGTGATTGTGTAGTGAGTGAAGTGATTGTGTAGTGAGTGAAGTGATTGTGTACTGGGTGAAGTGATTGTGTACTGAGTGAAGTGATTGTGTACTGAGTTAAGTGATGTGTACTGAGTGAAGTGATTGTGTACTGGGTGAAGTGATTGTGTACTGAGTGAAGTGATTGTGTACTGAGTGAAGTGATTGTGTACTGAGTGAAGTGATTGTGTACTGAGTGAAGTGATTGTGTACTGAGTGAAGTGATTGTGTACTGAGTGAAGTGATTGTGTACTGAGTGAAGTGATTGTGTACTGAGTGAAGTGATTGTGTACTGAGTGAAGTGATTGTGTACTGAGTGAAGTGATTGTGTACTGAGTGAAGTGATTGTGTACTGAGTGAAGTGATTGTGTAGTGAGTGAAGTGATTGTGTACTGAGTGAAGTGATTGTGTACTGAGTGAAGTGATTGTGTACTGAGTGAAGTGATTGTGTACTGAGTGAAGTGATTGTGTACTGAGTGAAGTGATTGTGTACTGGGTGAAGTGATTGTGTACTGAGTGAAGTGATTGTGTAGTGAGTGAAGTGATTGTGTAGTGAGTGAAGTGATTGTGTACTGGGTGAAGTGATTGTGTACTGAGTGAAGTGATTGTGTACTGAGTGAAGTGATTGTGTACTGAGTGAAGTGATTGTGTACTGAGTGAAGTGATTGTGTACTGAGTGAAGTGATTGTGTACTGAGTGAAGTGATTGTGTACTGAGTGAAGTGATTGTGTACTGAGTGAAGTGATTGTGTACTGAGTGAAGTGATTGTGTACTGAGTGAAGTGATTGTGTACTGAGTGAAGTGATTGTGTACTGAGTGAAGTGATTGTGTACTGAGTGAAGTGATTGTGTACTGAGTGAAGTGATTGTGTACTGGGTGAAGTGATTGTCTACTGAGTGAAGTGATTGTGTACTGAGTGAAGTGATTGTGTACTGAGTGAAGTGATTGTGTAGTGAGTGAAGTGATTGGGTACTGAGTGAAGTGATTGTCTACTGAGTGAAGTGATTGTGTACTGAGTGAAGTGATTGTGTACTGAGTGAAGTGATTGTGTACTGAGTGAAGTGATTGTGTACTGAGTGAAGTGATTGTGTACTGGGTGAAGTGATTGTGTACTGAGTGAAGTGATTGTGTACTGAGTGAAGTGATTGTCTACTGAGTGAAGTGATTGTGTACTGAGTGAAGTGATTGTGTACTGGGTGAAGTGATTGTGTACTGGGTGAAGTGATTGTGTACTGGGTGAAGTGATTGTCTACTGGGTGAAGTGATTGTGTACTGAGTGAAGTGATTGTGTACTGAGTGAAGTGATTGTGTACTGAGTGAAGTGATTGTGTACTGAGTGAAGTGATTGTGTAGTGAGTGAAGTGGTTGTGTACTGAGTGAAGTGATTGTGTACTGAGTGAAGTGATTGTCTACTGAGTGAAGTGATTGTGTACTGGGTGAAGTGATTGTGTACTGAGTGAAGTGATTGTTTAGTGAGTGAAGTGATTGTGTACTGAGTGAAGTGATTGTCTACTGAGTGAAGTGATTGTGTACTGAGTGAAGTGATTGTGTACTGAGTGAAGTGATTGTGTAGTGAGTGAAGTGATTGTGTACTGAGTGAAGTGATTGTGTACTGAGTGAAGTGATTGTTTAGTGAGTGAAGTGATTGTGTACTGAGTGAAGTGATTGTCTACTGAGTGAAGTGATTGTGTACTGAGTGAAGTGATTGTGTACTGAGTGAAGTGATTGTCTACTGAGTGAAGTGATTGTGTAGTGAGTGAAGTGATTGTGTACTGAGTGAAGTGATTGTGTACTGAGTGAAGTGATTGTGTACTGAGTGAAGTGATTGTGTACTGAGTGAAGTGATTGTGTACTGGGTGAAGTGATTGTGTACTGAGTGAAGTGATTGTGTACTGAGTGAAGTGATTGTGTACTGAGTGAAGTGATTGTTTAGTGAGTGAAGTGATTGTGTACTGAGTGAAGTGATTGTCTACTGAGTGAAGTGATTGTGTACTGAGTGAAGTGATTGTGTACTGAGTGAAGTGATTGTGTAGTGAGTGAAGTGATTGTGTACTGAGTGAAGTGATTGTGTACTGAGTGAAGTGATTGTGTAGTGAGTGAAGTGATTGTGTACTGAGTGAAGTGATTGTCTACTGAGTGAAGTGATTGTGTACTGAGTGAAGTGATTGTGTACTGAGTGAAGTGATTGTCTACTGAGTGAAGTGATTGTGTAGTGAGTGAAGTGATTGTGTACTGAGTGAAGTGATTGTGTACTGAGTGAAGTGATTGTGTAGTGAGTGAAGTGATTGTGTACTGAGTGAAGTGATTGTGTACTGAGTGAAGTGATTGTGTAGTGAGTGAAGTGATTGTGTACTGAGTGAAGTGATTGTGTAGTGAGTGAAGTGATTGTGTACTGAGTGAAGTGATTGTGTACTGAGTGAAGTGATTGTGTACTGAGTGAAGTGATTGTGTACTGAGTGAAGTGATTGTGTACTGAGTGAAGTGATTGTGTACTGAGTGAAGTGATTGTGTAGTGAGTGAAGTGATTGTGTAGTGAGTGAAGTGATTGTCTACTGAGTGAAGTGATTGTGTACTGAGTGAAGTGATTGTCTACTGAGTGAAGTGATTGTGTACTGAGTGAAGTGATTGTGTACTGAGTGAAGTGATTGTCTACTGAGTGAAGTGATTGTGTAGTGAGTGAAGTGATTGTGTACTGAGTGAAGTGATTGTGTACTGGGTGAAGTGATTGTGTACTGAGTGAAGTGATTGTGTACTGAGTGAAGTGATTGTGTACTGAGTGAAGTGATTGTGTAGTGAGTGAAGTGATTGTGTACTGAGTGAAGTGATTGTGTACTGAGTGAAGTGATTGTGTACTGAGTGAAGTGATTGTGTAGTGAGTGAAGTGATTGTGTACTGAGTGAAGTGATTGTGTAGTGAGTGAAGTGATTGTGTACTGAGTGAAGTGATTGTGTACTGAGTGAAGTGATTGTGTACTGAGTGAAGTGATTGTGTACTGAGTGAAGTGATTGTGTACTGAGTGAAGTGATTGTGTACTGAGTGAAGTGATTGTGTAGTGAGTGAAGTGATTGTCTACTGAGTGAAGTGATTGTGTACTGAGTGAAGTGATTGTGTACTGAGTGAAGTGATTGTCTACTGAGTGAAGTGATTGTGTAGTGAGTGAAGTGATTGTGTACTGAGTGAAGTGATTGTGTACTGAGTGAAGTGATTGTGTACTGAGTGAAGTGATTGTGTACTGAGTGAAGTGATTGTGTACTGAGTGAAGTGATTGTGTAGTGAGTGAAGTGATTGTGTACTGAGTGAAGTGATTGTGTACTGAGTGAAGTGATTGTGTACTGAGTGAAGTGATTGTGTAGTGAGTGAAGTGATTGTGTACTGAGTGAAGTGATTGTGTAGTGAGTGAAGTGATTGTGTACTGAGTGAAGTGATTGTGTACTGAGTGAAGTGATTGTGTACTGAGTGAAGTGATTGTGTACTGAGTGAAGTGATTGTGTACTGAGTGAAGTGATTGTGTACTGAGTGAAGTGATTGTGTAGTGAGTGAAGTGATTGTGTACTGAGTGAAGTGATTGTGTACTGAGTGAAGTGATTGTGTAGTGAGTGAAGTGATTGTGTACTGAGTGAAGTGATTGTGTAGTGAGTGAAGTGATTGTGTACTGAGTGAAGTGATTGTGTACTGAGTGAAGTGATTGTGTACTGAGTGAAGTGATTGTGTAGTGAGTGAAGTGATTGTGTAGTGAGTGAAGTGATTGTGTAGTGAGTGAAGTGATTGTGTACTGAGTGAAGTGATTGTGTACTGAGTGAAGTGATTGTGTAGTGAGTGAAGTGATTGTGTAGTGAGTGAAGTGATTGTGTAGTGAGTGAAGTGATTGTGTACTGAGTGAAGTGATTGTGTACTGAGTGAAGTGATTGTCTACTGAGTGAAGTGATTGTGTACTGAGTGAAGTGATTGTGTACTGAGTGAAGTGATTGTGTACTGAGTGAAGTGATTGTGTACTGAGTGAAGTGATTGTCTACTGAGTGAAGTGATTGTGTAGTGAGTGAAGTGATTGTGTAGTGAGTGAAGTGATTGTGTACTGAGTGAAGTGATTGTGTACTGAGTGAAGTGATTGTGTACTAAGTGAAGTGGTTGTGTACTGATTGAAATGATTGGGTTGTGAGTGAAGTAATTGTGTACTAAGTGAAGTGATTGTGTACTAAGTGAAGTGGTTGTGTACTGATTGAAATGATTGGGTTGTGAGTGAAGTGATTGTGTACTAAGTGAAGTGGTTGTGTACTAAGTGAAGTGATTGTGTACTAAGTGAAGTGGTTGTGTACTAAGTGAAGTGATTATGTACTAAGTGAAGTGATTGTGTACTAAGTGAAGTGGTTGTGTACTAAGTGAAGTGATTGTTTACTAAGTGAAGTGGTTGTGTACTAAGTGAAGTGGTTGTGTACTAAGTGAAGTGATTGTGTACTAAGTGAAGTGGTTGTGTACTAAGTGAAGTGATTGTGTACTAAGTGAAGTGGTTGTGTACTGAGTGAAGTGATTGTGTACTGAGTGAAGTGATTGTGTACTGAGTGAAGTGATTGTGTAGTGATTGAAGTTATTGAGCAGTGATTGAAGTGATTGATTAGTGATTGAAGTGATTGAGTAGTGAGTGAAATGATTGTGTAGTGATTGAAGTTATTGAGCAGTGATTGGAGTGATTGAGCAGTGATTGAAGTGATTGAGTAGTGAGTGAAGTGATTGAGTAGTGAGTGAAGTGATTGTGTAGTGAGTGAAGTGATTGAGTAGTGAGTGAAGTGATTGAGTAGTGAGTGAAGTGATTGTGTACTAAGTGAAGTGATTGTGTACTGAGTGAAGTGATTGTGTACTGAGTGAAGTGATTGTGTACTGGGTGAAGTGATTGTGTACTAAGTGAAGTGATTGTGTACTGAGTGAAGTGATTGTGTACTGATTGAAGTGATTGTGTACTGGGTGAAGTGATTGTGTACTAAGTGAAGTGATTGTGTACTGAGTGAAGTGATTGTGTACTGAGTGAAGTGATTGTGTACTGGGTGAAGTGATTGTGTACTAAGTGAAGTGATTGTGTACTGAGTGAAGTGATTGTGTACTAAGTGAAGTGATTGTGTACTGAGTGAAGTGATTGTGTAGTGATTGAAGTTATTGAGCAGTGATTGAAGTGATTGAGCAGTGATTGAAGTGATTGAGTAGTGAGTGAAGTGATTGTGTAGTGATTGAAGTTATTGAGCAGTGATTGAAGTGATTGAGCAGTGATTGAAGTGATTGAGTAGTGAGTGAATTGATTGAATAGTGAGTGAAGTGATTGAATAGTGAGTGAAGTGATTGAGTAGTGAGTGAAGTGATTGTGTAGTGATTGAAGTGATTGAGTAGTGATTGAAGTGATGAGTAGTGATTGAAGTGATGGTGTAGTGAGAGAAGTGATTGTGTAGCGATTGAAGTGATTGAGTAGTGAGTGAAGTGATTGAGTAGTGAGTGAAGTGATTGGGTAGTGAGTGAAGTGATTGAATAGTGAGTGAAGTGATTGAATAGTGAGTGAAGTGATTGAGTAGTGAGTGAAGTGATTGTGTAGTGATTGAAGTGATTGAGTAGTGATTGAAGTGATGAGTAGTGATTTAAGTGATGGTGTAGTGAGTGGAGTGATTGTGTAGTGATTGAAGTGATTGAGTAGTGATTGAAGTGATTGAGTAGTGAGTGAAGTGATTGAGTAGTGAGTGAAGTGATTGAGTAGTGAGTGAAGTGATTGTGTATTGATTGAAGTGATTGAGTAGTGAGTGAAGTGATTGTGTAGTGATTGAAGTGATTGGGTTGTGAGTGAAGTGATTGAGTAGTGAGTGAAGTGATTGGGTAGTGAGTGAAGTGAGTGGGTAGTGAGTGAAGTGATTGGGTACTAAGTGATAGCCCATAGACCTTTGGAACCAAAATAGCAATGAAAACCATATTGTTTACAGTTATTTGTAGAAATCTTTGTTTTACCCCACAAATCAAATCTTAATTAACTTAAAAGTGTATTTAAAATGAGATTAGAATAAATTCACGTGATATTTAAATTACATTATGTCATAGAATTACCCCCCCCCCTCGTCCTTGCAGCTCCTCAGTCCAAAAACTAGCCGGGGAGGGGGGATGTAGTTTTAATAGGCGAAGGTGGCGAAAATTACAGTGCTTGATGTTAAGAAAACGTTATTCGCATTTATTAAATTGGTTTCCATAGATTTAATGTATGGCAGTGTTGTCCAACCGGTGTGCCGCGGCACACTGGTGTGCCGCGAGAAAATTTTAGTGTGCCGCGAAAGATTTCAAAAATACCATAAATTGCTAGGCTTTTCGAACCTTCAATTTTTGAAGAAAAAAAATCTTTAACCGAAAAAGAATTGAATAAAAACGTTTCATGTTTGTATTGTTCTGGTTGTGAGAATCTCTTGAAAGCTACAAAATTTCTCTCTTCCATTGGGAATAAATATCTGTTGTAAGTAAATAAAAACCCTTTCCTGCTGTTCACTTTTTTAAAAACTTTTAATTACAGACGGCTATGGATAATTTTTTGAAGAGAAGCCAGAAGGATTCCAGCGAGCATCAAAATAGAGAGAGCTGCGAAATCCAAGAAGAATGTTACCAAACGGAAATATCACGAGGAATATCTTGAGTATGGTTTCATACAAAGTGCAAATGATCCTTCTCTTCCGTTTTGTCTTAATTGTAACATGGCATTGTCCAACGAGTCCATAAATCCCAGTAAACTGAAGCTGCATCTGAACTAAAATCATCCAGGATTGAAAGACAAGCCAAAAAGTTATTTTGCATCCATTCGGTCCAACTTAGAGAAAATCAAAAATAATGAAGAAATTTTCCTCAATTCCTGTCAAAGCTCAGTTAGCAAGCTATACATTTGCGAATCTTTTGGTCAAACAAAAGAAATCTCATTTGGATGCTGAGACAATCATATTGCCCTCTTTACGAATCGCAGTTGAGACTATGGAGGTGGGACCCGACGCTGTTGAAAAAATAAATAAGATTCCACTGTCTCACCAGACGATGGGACGTCGGATTGCTGACATTTTGACAGATTTGGACAATCAAATTAAAGAGCATTTTGCGGAAGCCGACGACATCCAAAAGCTCTGGGCAATGCAAATCGATGAAAGTACTGAAATCAGCAGAAAGGCGCAACTGCTCGCATACGTCAAACGTGAAAGACTGCAGATGATAGACAGAGAAATGAGAGTTTGCTTATCCAGCAATGAGCCGCGTTTTGAGCTCATCTGCTCCAAAGAAAACGCTGAAGTATCTCATTAATTATGAAACATCTTTTGAATAAACACTGATTTATTGTTTTTTTGTGAGGTGTGCAGCGCAAATTTTTTACCAGTTTAGTGTGCCGTGAACGATTTTCGGTTGGACAACACTGATGTATGGCTTTATCTAAGCAATAACTATTACTATTACATCCGTTTAAAGGATAATTTTCTCAAACTTTTATTACATAAAATGAAACAGGTTTTGGCTAAGCAATGGAATGAAACAAATTAATATAATAAAATACAGTGGCGTAGCTGGGGGGCGGTGGGGGTGGACCGGCCCGGGCGGCACTCATTTAGGGGCGGCATTTGTGGACATTTGAAAAGTACAACCATTTCCGACAACCGCCCATGTTCTTTTGAAAGGGAAAACCAAGGTGAAACAAAAATATTCGTAATTTCGTCTTAATTAACGGATTCGCACAACATTTGTTTGATTTTCATAGTGGATATTATAACTAACGCTAAAACCGTTCAAACATTTTTAATCTCTCAAAAAAGTATCAATTTGTTTGGAAAACTAAGCGGTATAAGTCACAGATGACGCTTTTATAAGAAAACTACCCAAAAACACATCACCGCTGGGTCGAATAATGTGTGCTATTAATATCGCCACGAAAGTTTTTACGTTGAATTTCGACATTCGCAGAATGATGCGCGAACAAGTACTTACAAGGCTTGGTGGTTCAAATATTGTATTTAACTTGCAAGTAGTAATTTATATTACTGTTTCAGTTTTCAGTAAATTATTGTAAGGTAAGTTATTAAAAATTAAATTATTTCTTTTATTGCATTAAAGTTGCACAAATAATTTGTGTTTCATTAAAATACGATTATTCAAATTGAATGTTACGACTTTCCAATTAAATTAATAGTTATGTGTAAATAATTTGAATTCGTCTATTTTATGGAAAATTATTAAGATTTATGACAAGAATATGTAAATATTCAAATTTCTCTGTTAATAAACACCACAATCGGCATAATAATTTCGAAAAAGACCTTTAAACTTTCAAGCGTCTTGGAAAAATTGATTTCTGAAGAAGTAACTAGGAACACGGAATCAGATGCTGGAATTTTACTCAATTCTATGCAGTCCTTTTCTCTTATATGTTATCCCAATTTATGGGAACCCGTCATTTTTTAAATTAATGCAAAGCCATTGCATGGTACAAAGAGATGTGCTAATACAAAATGCTGTTATATGAGCCAAACAATTTGTGAAGAGATGGAGATATCAACTGAATGCCTAGTTAGAAGGAAAAAAAATTGAGTAGGGAAAATTCAGAAGACTGGTTCTATCTTTAGAAAAAGAAGTACAACGAGAAATGTTTTTATCCGTGGCTGGAATTATAAAATAAAATAAAATAACGCTTTGATAAGTTGCATGCCCTTGCAAGAAAATATTCGTATATTCATTTAATACCATGTAACCTACTAAATGAAGCATTTGAACATCAAATAAATTACTTTATTGTAGAGCTGCGGAAATTAACGATTAATTTCTCGATTAATCGTTAATTTTTTAAATCGCATTAAAATTGTTTTAATCGATAAAAATTCGATTAAAATTAAAGAAAATATTTAAAATATTTTTAAAATTTTTAATTAATAAATAATTAATTATTATTTAATTAATAATAATTTATATATATTTTTACGTACACACGTCTCCCGCGTAATATTATAATATATTTTATTACTTTATGTGGATCGGCAGACGTCGACTAAAAAATGGCTGACAGCATCAGCGCAGTTAAATTTAAACATATAACAATAAAGTTGAGCAAACAAGCTAACTGCGGATGGCATATTCGAAGATGGTGTAAAAGTTTACTATGTTCACTGCCATAAACAATTCTCTTTTAAAGGATCAAATACATCACCGACGTACCAGCTTCAGCACAAACATCCGATAAGTATCAACACATTGTCATAAAATTTATTTAAAAAATTTCTTAATTTTCAATATATGTGAGAAATGTTCAGTTTAATGACGTCATAAATTTCTATTTTTGGCTTTAATCGAAATTATAGATTAATTAATCGATAATTGTAGAGGGCTCTAGGCAGAGTTAGTACCTTTGACGTTTTGACAGCTGCACCCTCGGGTGGTCATGCTCACTGGTCCTCGCCCATCTCTCGAAACTCTCACGTGTGGCTCCCAGCGCCACACCCTGGGCAACGGTCTCAGCTGACCGGCTAAACCACGTGAGGGGTGGTGCTGACACGGCACCTTTGGACTAATGACTTCCAAGTTGAAGCACTGGCCAGGGCAGACGAGATCAAATGCGAACTCAACGGCTACATGTCCTTGATCAAGGCGGGCCACCGATAAGGAGGAAACCGGCTGTGATCATGCTTGGAGAGGGATGGGCGCCGCCAAACATTTCCTGCCCTAGACACACCACATGACTGTAATACTAACTCAACACATACCGGCTCGGCCGTCGCCCAGGTTAACAAGGGCCTCATTTACCACTGCACACCAGGGTGGGGACGAAAAGTGTATTATTGGTGCACCACAAGCAACTGCCATTTTCAACCTCAAAAGAAGAGACGACGTTATTATTGGCACATGGAATGTAAGAACCCTACATGCTACAGGAAAAGTGAAAGAATTGACGCATAAAATGGAGTGATACCAATGGAATGTCATCGGACTATGTGAGACCCGATGGAAAAGCTTTGGTGAACTCTCAACAGAGGAAGGACACAAGATCTACTTCAGCGGAAGGAAGGACAGACATGAACATGTAGTTGGATGCCTCATCCATAAAAATATAACAAACTCGGTTATTGGATGTCGCCCTGTCTCCAGCCGCATTATCACCATTCGGCTGAAAGCCACACCCTTCAATATCACACTTATACAGATATATGCTCCTACAACCAGCCACGATGACAGCGAAGTAGAGGCCTTCTATGACCAAGTGCAGGACATCGTGGATCAAACACCAAGGAAAGACATTATCGTCGTCCAAGGAGACTGGAACGCGAAGATTGGAGTAGATGTATGGACCAACTGGGCAGATACTTGCGGACGCTCTTGCAATGATCTGACCAATGATAGAGGACTTCGTCTCCTGGAATTTTTAAATATATAACAACCTCCTGCTAGATAAAACAATTGGCCAACATAAAAAATCCAGAAGATGGACTTGGCACAGCCCCGACGGGGAACATAGTAACAAGATAGATTACATACTGGTCAGAAAACGATTCAAATCGTGTATTAAAACAGCTAGAACTAGAAGTTTCCCTGGAGCAGATATCGGCAGTGACCATAATCTGGTGCTGATGGCCTTCCATCTCCACCTGAAAAAGATAGCAAAACAAGGCAATCTATGATTACGCTTTGACCTGGACAAACTGAAAGACCCAGAAATCGCAGAAGTCTTCAGGGCAACCATAGGAGGAAAATTTGCTCCAATATTCACACTATATGAGTCAGAAACGGACATGGACATAGACCTAGTCACTGACACCTTCAATACCACAATAATTGAAGCAGCAAAAGAAGTACTTGGTAAGAAGAGAGCAATTAAAAGACCATGGGTCTCCTCTAATATTCTGGAACTATGCGATGAAAGAAGAAAACTTAAGTGCGTAAAGAATACTGCAGAAGGAGGACCCAGATACAGAGAAATCAATAAAAAGATCAGGAAAGATATGGTAAAAACAAAAAAAGGAATGGATAGAACAACAATGCTCTGACATCGATGAAAATCTACTAAGGTACAATTCAAAAAAGGCTTACAAAATTGTTAAAGACTTGACATCCACCAAACAAGGTCTTATCTCAGCCATACAAGATAAATCCGCAAAATGTATCACAGAAGAACAAGAAATTCTCAGAAGATGTACCGAATACTGTTCTGAGCTGTACAATGAAGACTCCAAAGGCGATGCGTCAGTGCTCAACTGCCCAAAGTCAACTAACACAGACATGCATTCTATTCTCCGCGTCGAGGTGGAGCTGGCTGTAAAAAAATTGAAGAAGGGGAAATCAACTGGAGCGGACAACATTCCGGGCGAACTGATTCAAGCAGGAGGTGACCCCGTAATAAACATCCTAACTAACATGTGCAACAAGATCTGGCAGACAGCAAAATGGCCAAACCCCTGGACACAACCGCTGGTTATCACGCTCCCAAAAAAGGGTAATCTACAGATGTGTCAGAACTACCGTACAATCAGATTGTGCTCCTCTCGAATTGCGATGTCAAGAATTTGATGCATTCAATAAAGTTAATGAATACTTGACTAATTTTAAATGGGCTCATTTATCATTATATCTAGAATGGCCAGGGGTGTTTGACAACAAACCAATCGAACAAGCAAATCAAACTTTAAACGTTCACAATTCTATCAAATAAATCCCCCTCCCTTTTTTAAAGAAAAATGATATTCCGTGTCGTTTTGACTTAAAATATCTACACATAATCCTATTCAGATCATTTTTAGACACTTGTCATGCTTGTAAAACTCACCAGTAGCATTTTCGGGGGAGGGGGGGGGGCTAACGACGCTCCCCAAATCCCCGAGTCACGTGAGCAGGACCTAGAGTCTAGGGGTTGGGAGGGTGGCGTAACGCACACATAAACTTGTATATTTTGGGGTAACTGGCAAAAAAGTCGCCTGTCGTGAGAGAACAAAGCGGAGCTGCGGTTACATCACAAATGCTTTGATGTCAACATCAAACGAAGCAGGGTAACAGTTTCATACGTTATCTTGGGGGTTCTCAAACTTAAGGATTATAATTAGATTTAATTTTCGTGTCTTGATTGCTTACGCCAACAAGCGTCTGATGGCCTACCGATCGGCACATTGAGAAGCACTGTTTAAAAAAAATAATAAAAAAATAAAATAAAAAGTCATTAAATAAATTGTAAGCGGCCAAATATTTCAGTGGACGTTTTATTTAAAGTTACCCTTTTGATGCGACGTCACATTTCTTCAACCCCCTCCCCCCCTCGTCACGCATCGTCACAAAAGTTTGACCCCCTCCCCCCCCTAGGTGCGTGACGTCATTTATGGACGGCCAATTACATTTATAAAAGTTTTAAAAATCTATCATTTCAAAGATGCGTTATTTTACTTTCTTTTTTCTGTTGGAAAATTTCCATCAAGGTTTATACACACAAGCTTGGATTTACAATGACACGGTTAATTAATGACGTCATCAAAAGCAGTGTTCCGTTTGTCACCGATGAATATGAAAAAAATCTTGAGGCCATTTTTATTTGTCAACCCTCCAAAAATAATAAATAACTTATAAATAAAATAATGTTTAATATAAAAAAATAGTCCTAATAAAACTGCTTTCAATGAAAAACGTGACTTTTTCTCTATAGCCCAAAGTAAGTTCGTTTACATTTTCTAATATTATGTCAAATTAAAATATGCTACGTTCCATCTTGAACGTCCCTGAGGGAGACGGGGCGGGTGGTAACTGCCAGACCAAAGGAAGACAACTGTCGTTCATCATTGAAAGGGAAAGTTAAAACGGGGAATTCCCGCGGCGACCGCCTACGCTGACTCTGTCCTTTAGTGATGACGTAAATTTATAATATAAAAACAGGGTATTAGTAGGCCAGACAAGACGTAACACAACAGCGAACGTTTCGTCAAAGAGCCTTCCTCAACGGACAAATAGTACACAAATGAAACGAATAAAACGAAATAATAATTTAAAAAAAAACAATAAGCTGCGGTGAAATCCAAGCAGTCCAGTAGGGACAATTTAAAAGGCTGATTGCAGTCTCACCCCCATTACTTCCTTTAGTGATGAGCTCCCCTGAACCTAATTGTTCCATCTATCATCACCGCATTGTCATTGTGATTTAATCTTTTAACCATGTTCCGTGGAGAGTAATTACGTGACTAAATCGCGTCATCAATACACACATTATCAGTTATGAGTTTATTTTTAAACAAGACAACAAAAACTGTATATTCACGAATGAAGAGGTGCGCACGTGCGGGGTTTGATGTTACTTTCAATGTTGGGTTACTGTGACGTAACAGAAGAAAGTTTAGGTCACCGGAACAAAATATAAGTTAAGACTTCTGGTGAATGAACCCGCGTGACGTCACCAGACAGTTGGTTGATATCCGGGATGACGTGAGTGATTGGGTGGGGCTGGGTGGACAAGTTGTGTGTTCATGAGTGATTCAGTTGTGTGGGATTGATCAAGAGAGCTGTTGGGGGAGTATGTGAGTGAGAGATTGAGTGTGTGGGATGATCAGAGAGCTGTTGGGGAGTATGTGAGTGAATGGAGGATCCAGTGGGTGACTGAGTGGACATGTGAGTAAGAGATTGAGTGTGGATGTGAGTGAGAGATTGAGTGGGGATGTTAGAGAGAGACTGAGTGGGCATGTGAGCGAGAGACTGAATGTGCATGTGAGTGAGAGACTGAGAATTAGTGATAGAATAATTATTTATGAAAATCTAGTCAAGGACTGGAATAAATGGAAAAGGAACATCCCTGAAAGGTAAGATTTTAAAACATGAGACGGAAACACTTGGGATGGGAACACGATAGAGTGACATAAATATCTGCAGGACAGAGAATAGAAAGGACTGACTGACATTCGGGTAAGTCAATGAACAAGACATCTGGACCAACAGGTTACGCAGATAAACGGGAAATTTGGCAGGTAAAGTAGGCAGATATAAGGGTAAGATATTGTGGACATACAGGTAATGTCAACAGTTAAGGCAGACAGCTGAGGAAGACAGGTTGTGTGGCAGGTAAGCCAGACAAGCAGGTATGTAAGACAGACAATTGAGGACGACAGCCTGTGTGGCAGAAAATGAGGTATTTAAGGCAGACTGGTGAACTAATCAGATAGACTTCAGATTTTATGGTGGACCTAAAGGGATTTAAAGTGAGACATGGACACACATACACATTAGGAGCGAGACAGAGAGAGGGGGAGATAGAGAGAGGGGGAGAGAGAGGGGGAAGGGATGAAGGTAGAGAAGGGGAGGGAGGGAAGGGAGGGAGAGAGAGAGAGAGAGAGAGATAGAGTATATGAGGATGTGGAGAACTCAGGTACAGCTGAGTTGTCAATAAATCGTCAAGTATTTAGTAAAAAATATCAAGAACCTTGACTCTGATCGCGAGTCGATGTGCTAACCAACCTTTGATCACATAACACGGTAACCGTTGAATCACCGCCCTACATCACTCCAGCCATTAGCACGGGTCAGCCCCAGTGGACCAGTTGGGTGTCGGCGTGGGGTGGGGGGGGGGCTGGGGTAAATCAGGCATCGTCCAAAAACGGACGATCATTAATTCAAGAACGTCTCGGGTATAAATAGAATTAATCATCTCGCCATCTAAAAATGGCCACCGATGCAGCCAATGGCGCCATTCATCAGACGGGGCTGTAAAACGCTATTGGTTGCTATGGACGCGAGACGAAGCACAAAGAGCTCCACCCGCGCTAGTGTAGTTTTGATTTTGTTTGTAGGTGTTGATGTTTTTCCTTATTACCTCCCCCCCCCCGGTAGTTCATTGATAGCGTGTTTTGCTGCCCGTGTTATTTTTCTTCATGCGGTCATGTAGCTTGTCTCTCATCAACGGTGCTGTATTCTCGTTTTTGGTGTTGTATTCTCATTTTTGGTGTTGTATTCTCATTTTTGGTGTTGTATTCTCATTTTTGTGTTGTATTCTCGTTTTTGGTGTTGTATTCACATTTTTGGTGTTGTATTCTCATTTTTGGTGTTGTATTCTCATTTTTGAGGCCCTTATCCTATTAACTCGTGCATGATTCCGGATTCACCGCTTCCGGATCTGTCGTCAACTTTTTCAAAACGCTCGTTAACACATTTTCTGACTTGGTAGAGTGCTGAAATTTTCACATTAGGTTTTGCTTGTGGGGAGGATTAAGCTATTAAATTTTCAGGTCAAACAAATGTACTTTAATTAAAATAATGCATTTTTAGTTTATCTCTATTCGTAGAGGCGAGCTTTTGTTTACATTTAACGCGTCACGCTGAAGTTCAGCCATTCGTGATCAAACTTTTTCCCTGTCCCCTCCGTTTTACAACAAAGGGGATTTAAGGCAATCGCAGTCTGTAAATGTTTGTCGCTTTTAATCATGATCAATACTTTTTAGTTATGTCATGGTATGTAAGGGATTTATAGTCAAAAACTTTGTTTTTACGGGGTTGTTAAATTAAATCCCTTATATTAACTTCACCTCCGTCTCTTGGGTTCGCAGGCGGTCAGTTGGGCGGAAAAAATAAAAATAAAAAACGACAATGGGGATTTTCTTTCAGGTCTTTTTTGAATCGATTCCTTCCCAAATCTAATAAACATAAGGTGAGTTTAACTATAAGGTGAGTGTAAATATCTACTAAAATTTTCAACAGATCTAACAAATATTAATTTCAGTTAAATCTGAATGAAATAATGAAATCTAAAACAAAAGTAACATTGCCAAATGATTATTAATTTGAAAGTTTAGCCGTTTCCTGATTTTAACCAGACAAGAAGAGAAATATATAAATAAGGAAAGGAAAGAAGTTAAGAATGTGCAAGATTGTATTTATAGAAAATTTATAATTTTGCTCACAAGTTTCGTTCTAGATGAACTTGGCTAACAGGACATTTAACAGGACATTTAACAGGACATTTAACAGGACATTTAACAGGACATTTAACAGGACATTTAACAGGACATTTAACAGGACATTTAACAGGACATTTAACAGGACATTTAACAGGACATTTAACAGGACTTCAAGTAAAGAAAAGTGTGATCAAATCAACAGTACCACCCCATGACGATGTCTAAGCAGAAATAAAATGACAAACAATTTACCATAAACACAAATTTTCAATTTACAGATCATCGCCGGCTTGATTTTTGATGTCTAGGAACAGGAAGGAAATTTTTAAAAAAACGTAAAAAAAACACGTTTTTAACTATAAATCCTTTATTTACTAGACGTAACTAAAAGAATGTTCATTATAATACGCAGCGCAAGACCATCCAAAAATACAAAATTGCAGTTGTGTCGTAGAACATGTTTAATATAATGCGCACCGATCAGGAATATGTTTATAAAAAGTGTTGTCAATAAAATACGCACCTTATTGCGCGACAGAAAGGTTGTTCAATATAATACGCACCGCGACACTCTATCTCAAAAAATAACATGATACATAGGAATAAATAAAATAATCTAAAAATTCAATAATTTAATTACAGTACATGCGATCGATCTGAAATTTTGATACATAGTTTTTATCATCGCCATGAAACTGCCTGCTAAATTTCAGCTCGCTAGCTTACAAGAAAGTGGATTAAAAATTGATCCAAAGTTTTGGCGACCGACAATCAAGCAAGCAATCAAGGGTTCAAACAAACAGACACCCCGAGTTAATATAAAGGATTTAAAAAGTAGACATAATGCAATTTATTGCTTAAAATTATAAATACTTCAAAAATTGTTTTGGAATCTTTATGAAATTGAAAAACTATTTTAAGAAAATTTTAATATTAAAGAGTTTAAATTTTCTTGAATTAAATTAAGTTTTACAAATATTTTGTTAAAAAAACTTTTTAAAAGGAGAGGCCCAGCTGCAGTGAGGAATGTAGAATCTCGCATGAAAAAGCATAATATATTTTTTTAGTCACAAACTAAGTAGTCACACAGTGGGACTCAGAACTATTGTGTTAGTTGATCAAATTTTATATCTCACATTAAAACCCACAATCGATCACAATAAATATCAATAAAACTTAGAGTAGGGTAAACAGTTCCCTTGCTGATAGGGTAAACAGTTCCCTTGCTGATTGGGTAAACAGTTCCCTTGCTGATTGGGTAAACAGTTCCCAAACATATCTGCGAGTTTCTCAGTAGTTATTATTCTTATTAAATTTAAAATGTAAACGAACATTGCAACATCTCTACATTCCAACATCTCTACATTCTAACATCTCTACATTCTAACATCTCTACATTCCAACATCGCTACATTCCTACATCTCTACATTCCAACATCTCTATATTCCAACATCTCTATATTCCAACATCTCTACATTCCAACATCTCTACATTCCTACATCTCTACATTCCTACATCTCTACATTCCAACATCTCTACATTCCAACATCACTACATTCCAACATCTCTATATTCCTACATCTCTACATTCCAACATCTCTACATTCCAACATCTCTACATTCCAACATCTCTACATTCCAACATCGCTACATTCCTACATCTCTACATTCCAACATCTCTATATTCCAACATCTCTATATTCCAACATATCTACACTCCAACATCTCTACATTCCAACATCGCTACATTCTAACATCTCTACATTCCAACATCTCTACATTCCAACATCTCTATATTCCAACATATCTACACTCCAACATCTCTACATTCTAACATCTCTACATTCCAACATCTCTACATTCCAACATCTCTATATTCCAACATATCTACACTCCAACATCTCTACATTCTAACATCTCTACATTCCAACATCTCTACATTCCAACATCTCTATATTCCAACATATCTACACTCCAACATCTCTACATTCTAACATCTCTACATTCCAACATAACTACATTCTAACATCTCTACATTTCAACATCACTACATTCCAACATCTCTACATTCCAACATCACTACATTCCAACATCTCTACATTCCAACATAACTACATTCTAACATCTCTACATTCCAACATCACTACATTCCAACATCTCTACATTCCTACATCTCTATATTCCAACATATCTACACTCCAACATCTCTACATTCCAACATCACTACATTCCAACATCTCTACATTCCAACATAACTACATTCTAACATCTCTACATTCCAACATCACTACATTCCAACATCTCTACATTCCAACATAACTACATTCTAACATCTCTACATTCCAACATCACTACATTCCAACATCTCTATATTCCAACATCTCTATATTCCAACATATCTACACTCCAACATCTCTACATTCCAACATCTCTATATTCCAACATATCTACACTCCAACATCTCTACATTCCAACATCTCTACATTCCTACATCTCTATATTCCAACATATCTACACTCCAACATCTCTACATTCCAACATCTCTACATTCCAACATAACTACATTCTAACATCTCTACATTCCAACATCACTACATTCCAACATCTCTACATTCCAACATAACTACATTCTAACATCTCTACATTCCAACATCACTACATTCCAACATCTCTATATTCCAACATCTCTATATTCCAACATATCTACACTCCAACATCTCTACATTCCAACATCTCTATATTCCAACATATCTACACTCCAACATCTCTACATTCTAACATCTCTACATTCCAACATCTCTACATTCCAACATCTCTACATTCTAACATCTCTACATTTCAACATCTCTACATTCTAACATCTCTACATTCCAACATCTCTACATTCCAACATCTCTACATTCTAACATCTCTACATTCCAACATCTCTACATTCCAACATCTCTACATTTCAACATCTCTACATTCCAACATCTCTACATTCCAACATCTCTACATTCCAACATCTCTACATTCCAACATCTCTACATTCCAACATCACTACATTCCAACATCTCTACATTCCAACATAACTACATTCTAACATCTCTACATTCCAACATCACTACATTCCAACATCTCTACATTCCTACATCTCTATATTCCAACATATCTACACTCCAACATCTCTACATTCCAACATCACTACATTCCAACATCTCTACATTCCAACATAACTACATTCTAACATCTCTACATTCCAACATCACTACATTCCAACATCTCTACATTCCAACATAACTACATTCTAACATCTCTACATTCCAACATCACTACATTCCAACATCTCTATATTCCAACATCTCTATATTCCAACATATCTACACTCCAACATCTCTACATTCCAACATCTCTATATTCCAACATATCTACACTCCAACATCTCTACATTCTAACATCTCTACATTCCAACATCTCTACATTCCAACATCTCTATATTCCAACATATCTACACTCCAACATCTCTACATTCTAACATCTCTACATTCCAACATAACTACATTCTAACATCTCTACATTCCAACATCTCTACATTTCAACATCTCTACATTCCAACATCTCTACATTCCAACATCTCTACATTCCAACATCTCTACATTCCAACGTCTATACATTCCAACATCACTACATTCCAACATCTCTACATCTCTACATTCCAACATCTCTACATTCCAACATCTATACATTCCAACATCTATACATTGGTTTCTTCTAATAGAGAGACATCAACCATCTCTTAGTTATTCCTCTGCTACTCACTTCTGCATTCTAAATAGTGTCAGTACTACAATTCCACAACTTTCTGATTAAAAAAAAATTTAAACACGTTCAAAAAATTGACATGACTTAAATTTCCAAAAACCACTTTAAGGATCATTTCTTTATTTAACTATTTGAGAAGATCAAAGATCGATTGTAGTAGTTGCCTTCCATACACCTGTGTAGTAGTTGCCTTCCATACACCTGTGTAGTAGTTGCCTTCCATACACCTGTACTCCTCTTTAGTGTCTCAAATTTCCAGCCTCCTAAGAAAACTTTCTTTATTCAATAATAGTCTTCTTCTTTGCAGTCATCAGAGAATGCAAGTAAGAAGCAACGGGCTATCGGTATCCAGCGACCTGTTCAGATATTAAGTATTTATTCACAAACCGATATCCGTTTACTGAGTGGTCTATTTTCAATATCGCACGTGCTCCAGTGGCGTAGCTAGAACTTTTGCCGCCCGGGGCGGTCTCAAATTTGCCGCCCTTTTAAGGACCGTCCATAAATGACGTCACGCACATGTCACACATTTCACGTCATATCCAAACACACAACTTTAAATAAAAGTTCCTAAAAATATATGATGAACGATACTTTATTTAATGATGTTTTACATGGCTTCACGCGTGTTACGATATTAGAGTGCAGCCTTACACTAAAACATATTTAAATGACAAAAAAATGTATTTGAAACATGCTCATTTTCAAATATAAATTAACGCTTTTATGGGTGAGGGGTCTGTTAAGCTTTGTGACGTCATATAGAAGGAGGAGTCTAAGTTTTTGTGACGACGTGTGACAAGGGGGGAGTGCGTTAAACATAAATAGAGGTAAAATAAGATTTTTAAAAACCATGTTTTTATAAGCAGACTAAAAAGAAGAAAATAATTTAAAACTTACAAGCTCAAGTACTTTGATTTAATATGAATAAAAACGTGGGCGGGTGTTTGGTATAAAAATTAGAGAGATGTATAAACAGTGGCGTAGCTAGAACTTTTTCCGCCCGGGGTGGTCTTCAATGTGCCGCCCTTTTTAGGGATCGTCCATAAATGACGTCACGCACCTGGGGCGGGGAGGGGATTCATACACTTGTGACGATGTGTGACGAGGGTTTTTTTTTGAAAAATGTGACGTGACGTGAAAACGCGCAACTTAAAATAAAAATGTCCACTTAAATATTGATTACTAACACTTTTATTTCATGACTTTTACGTAAAACGCGTGTAATGATATTAGAGTGCACTTACACTAAAAACATACTTAAATCACAAAAAATTGATTTGAAATTAGCTCATTTTCAAAAATAAAATACGGTTTTTATGGTGTGTGTGTTAAAGCTTTATGACGTCATATTGAACGAGGGGTCTAAGTTTTTGTGACGAGGGCGGAGGTTGTGAAAAATCAGTCAAAATCGTGTGACGTCGTTTATGGACGGCAAATTAGTCGGTTGTCTGATGGTTTTTATAAATTAATAAACATGAATAAATAATTGCATTTGAAACGAAGTAAAGGTGGGAAACATGTTTACCATTGCATGCCATATTTATGTAAGCAGTAATAAAAGAGGCCGCATAAGATGATATACCTATAAATACACATTTATAAAAATACACTATACACTTTTTAAAGACGCGGTAGTCGAGTGGCAGCGCACTGGACTGTCGTACCGATGGTCACGGGTTCGAATCCGTGTGAAGGCAAGTGTTTGTTCCCGGGGCCTAGGGCGTCCCTGAGTCACCCCGCTCCGAATGGGTACCTAACACTACATGTAGTTAGGCGGCTGGGTAATGCGTGGAACCCACAAAGCCGTGGCCTGTGAATGCTGCATCACTTGCCAACAGATCATCTGTCATGGTCTGTGGACGCAACTATCTTCTGCATAGAAGGAGCGTCTGTATAGATAAGATAAGAAGAAGAAGCTTCATCTGGTCGTATACCGCTTAATTTTGCAATTATATTGAATTTTTTTTGGAGTGATTTTAAATTTTTTAACGGTTTTGCGTTAGTTATAACATCCACTATGTAATCAAACAAATGTTGTGGGAATCCGTTAATTAAGATTAGAAATTACGAATAATTTTTGTTCACCTTGGTTTTTCCCCTTCAAAAGAAAAAGGGTGGTTATCGGTATAGATTGCACTTTTCAAATGCCCACAAATGCCGCACTTAAATGTGTGCCGCCCGGGGCGGACCGCCCCCACCGCCCCCCTCTAGCTACGCCACTGACAGTGGCGTGTTAGAGCCTTTGCCGCCCGGGGCGGTCTCCAATTTGCCGCCCTTTTTAGGGGCCGTCCATAAATGACGTCACGCATCTGGGTGGGGTGGGAGGGAGTCACATACGTTTGTGACGATGTGTGACAAAGGGAGGGGGGTGTTTAAGAAATGTGACGTCGCGTCAAATCGCGCAACTTTAAATAAATTTCCACTTAAATATTTGATTACTGACACTTTATTTAATGACGTTTATGTAAAACGCGTGTTACGATATTAGAATGCAGCGCTACACTAAAAACATACTTAAATGGCAAAAATTTAATTTGAAACATGCTCATTTTAAAACAGAAAATACGGCTTTTATTGGGGGTGTGGGGTCAAAGCGTTGTTACGTCTTATTGAAGAAGGGGTCAAAGTTTTTGTGATGACGATGTGACGAGGGGGGAAGGGGGTGAAAAGCAGCCTAAATAGCGTGCTTCATTTATGGACGGCCACTAAGTTTATTGTATTATAGGTTTTTGAAAATTAATAAACATAAATAAATAATTGTAATTTAAACGATGTAAAGGTGGGGAACATGTTAACCATTGCATGCCATATTTATGTAAGCAGTAATAAAAGAGGCCGCATAAGATTATATACCTATAAATACACATTTATAAAAATACAATATACTTTTTTTAAAGGCCACAAGAAAGTTACTGAGGTCGCAGGTCCCCCCCTCCCCCGCACCCATGAGACAAAACATATTCCAAATTAACCCACCCCCCCCCGCCAAAACATGTACCAATTACTATTCTTTTATTTTGTATTTATAAATAAATATTTTTTCTTTACAAACAAAGAAATTGTATACATTAGCAGTGGCGTAACAACGGCTTGGCATTGGGGCAGAGTTGCCAAGGGCGCCGGCCTGCGCCAGTTCATAAGGGAGCCGCTAAATTTCTAATTTTTAAATTTTTATTTAAATAAAAGGCGCCAAAAATAAATTAGCCAAGGGCGTCAAAAACCCAGTTACGCCTCTGTACATTAGTATGTAAACATATTTACACATTTAATTTCCTAACTTTCATAATAGAAAAAGTCAGTGTTTATGCTATCAAAATTAAAAATTTTTGTAATATCATGTTCTATGGACAGTATTGCAAGATTTTGTTGTCTTTAATCGCTCATTGTGGAACGAAGATAATTTTTTTATGAACTTCAGTTTGGAGAAGCTCCTTTCACAACTAGCAACACTGATAGCAATAGTTGGAAAAAATTCATAGCAAAATTACAATGTTGGGTACAGAATTTTCCAATCTATACTGTTAAATAAATTTTAATAGATGAAGTTGGCCTTTTCCCCCGTTCTTCTAACATAATGCATCTTCTTGTAGTTTAGGTACAGCCATAAAAACCTGGATCCTTTTTCTTTCCATATTGAACTGTCAATGTCAATAAAGTAATTTATTTGATGTTCAAATGCTTCATTTAGTAGGTTACATGACATTACTGTATATACGAAGATTTCCTTGCAAGGACATACAACTCATCAAAGCGTTATATATAATTCCATCCATGGATAAAAACATTTCTCGTTGTACTTCTTGTTCTAAAGATAGAACCACGTCTTCTGAATTTTCCCTACTCATATTTTTTCTCCTTCTAACTAGGCGTTCAGTTGATATCTCCATCTCTTCACAAATTGTTTGGCTGATATAACAGCATTTTGTATTAGCACATCTCTTTGTTTCATGCAATGGCTTAGCATTAATTTTTAAAAAATGACGGGTTCCCATAAATTGAGATAACATAGAAGAGAAAAGGACTGCATAGAATTGAGTAAAATTCCAGCATCTGATCTTGTGTTCCTAGTTACTTCTTCAGATTACAATTTTCCAAGACGCTTGAAAGTTTAAAGTATGTCTTTTCTAAATTATTATGCCGATTGTGGTGCTTATTAACAGAGAAATTTGAATATTTACATATTCTTGTCATAAATCTTAATAATTTTCCAAAAAATATACGAATTCAAATTATTTACGCATTACTATTACTATTACTTTAATTGGATAGGCGTAACATGCTTAATAAATAACCGTATTTTAATGAAAATACACAAATTATTTGTGCTACTTTAATGCAATAAAAATAAATTTAATTTAATTTTTAATAATTTACCTTACAATAATTTACTAAAAATTGAAACGGTAATATAAATTACTACTCTCAAGTTAAACTCAATATTTGAACGACCATGTCTTGTAGGTAGGTGCTTGTTCGCGCATCATTCTGCGAATGTCGAAATTCCACGTAAAAACTGTCGTGGCTATATTAATAGTACACATTTTTCGGCCCAGCGGTGATTTTTTTTTGTGGGTAGTTTTCTTATAAAAGCGTCATCTGTGACTAATACCGCTTAGTTTTTTGAGCGATTTAAAACTTTTGAACGGTTTTGCGTTAGTTATAATATCCACTACTAGATGCCCCGCGGCGTAGCATACGTCGCAGACTTGCTCATGGAGAGTGCAAAGAAAGTGGAGAAAGAATGGACACAAACCACAGCACGAGGAGATCAAAACAACGCGAGTGAACGTCGGTTGTGGAAACTGCCAACTCATTGTTGGTTTCGAGACATTTGCAGACGACATTCGGTACACCCCTAACTTCTATGAAGTCAGCTATAAAACGATAATCGGTTTAAAATCGGAGTTACGTAATCGATATCAGTTTCCAAAAGAAAACAACATGTAATTAGCAACCATAAATATGACTAACCCTCGCTAGGGTCGGCCAATCACAGTTTATGTTAAAGGGATGGTAGTATTAATGTTAAATTGGAGTCGGGCAACAACAACCTCAGTGCGCATATCTTTACGTTTACTCGCTATTTTTTTTATTTACTTAGTGCTGCTCTTTGTGTCTGTACTCTCACCCCCCCCCCAAATGTTCTTTGCAATGTCTATGATGAGCAAGTCTGCAGAGTTCCTTCTTTTCATTAACTCACAGTCGTTTGCCCAAACCCACCCCATTTTTACAACTGTGCCTTTCAAGAAGTCTTCACCCGTCACTAAATCATTAGCAGCGTATGCTACGCTGTGGATCAGCTAGTGTTGGCAATAAAGGGGTAAAAGAACGGGCACAGACATTTTTAAAATTAAAAAAAAACAAACAATGTTTTCGCTGGGGCTTAAACCCAGGACCTCCCCGTATGAGGCGGACGTGATAACCGGTACACTACGAATCTCACATTTCTGTGAAGGAACAATGCAATTGAACGGCAAGTGAACGCAAGAATTTTGTTACCACCCACTCCCGCCCCCCCCCTTTTTTTTTCATCCCACCACGCTTGCCAACAGTGATTAGTTGACCCGAGAGAGGGTCATTCGTCATGCTCGGTTGCACATACTTGCAGCTTGCTTGCCTCGCATGGTCCCATGAAGAGAATTATATATATAGATATAATCAAGCAAATGTTGTGCGAATCAGTTAATAAAGACGCGAAATTACGAATATTTTTGTTTCACTTTGGTTTTCCCCCATCAAAAGAAAAGGGGTGGTTGTCGGAAATGGTTGTACTTTTAAAATGCCGCCCCTAAATGAGTGCCGCCCAGGGCGGACCGCCCCCACCGCCCCGCCCCCTAACTACGCCACTGACAGCCGATATCCTTTCTGGTTTCAAACCCATGCACGTAACAAATACGTGTTGGACAGTGCGCAGTTCTGGTCTGGGTGCGAGTGTTGCGAGATAATGTCCACTGGACCAGATGGTAGCCTTCGCTCGGCCGCGGCATAAACTGGTAAACATGTCCCGTCGTGTCTCCACATGCACAGTCATTACTTTCTGAAATGATCTTTAAGTTACAATGTGACATCATCCTGAATGACTCAAGCCACCTTGTGAAATCATCCTGAATGACTCAAGCCACCTTGTGACATCACCCTGAATGACTCAAGCCACCTTGTGACATCATCCTGAATGACTCAAGCCACCTTGTGACATCATCCTGAATGACTCAAGCCACCTTGTGACATCATCCTGAATGACTCAAGCCACCTTGTGACATCATCCTGAATGACTCAAGCCACCTTGTGACATCATCCTGAATGACTCAAGCCACCTTGTGACATCATCCTGAATGACTCAAGCCACCTTGTGACATCATCCTGAATGACTCAAGCCACCTTGTGACATCATCCTGAATGACTCAAGCCACCTTGTGACATCATCCTGAATGACTCAAGCCACCTTGTGACATCATCCTGAATGACTCAAGCCACCTTGTGACATCATCCTGAATGACTCAAGCCACCTTGTGACATCATCCTGAATGACTCAAGCCACCTTGTGACATCATCCTGAATGACTCAAGCCACCTGTGACATCATCCTGAATGACTCAAGCCACCTTGTGACATCATCCTGAATGACTCAAGCCACCTTGTGACATCATCCTGAATGACTCAAGCCACCTTGTGACATCATCCTGAATGACTCAAGCCACCTTGTGACATCATCCTGAATGACTCAAGCCACCTTGTGACATCATCCTGAATGACTCAAGCCACCTTGTGACATCATCCTGAATGACTCAAGCCACCTTGTGACATCATCCTGAATGACTCAAGCCACCTTGTGACATCATCCTGAATGACTCAAGCCACCTTGTGACATCATCCTGAATGACTCAAGCCACCTTGTGACATCATCCTGAATGACTCAAGCCACCTTGTGACATCATCCTGAATGACTCAAGCCACCTTGTGACATCATCCTGAATGACTCAAGCCACCTTGTGACATCATCCTGAATGACTCAAGCCACCTTGTGACATCATCCTGAATGACTCAAGCCACCTTGTGACATCATCCTGAATGACTCAAGCCACCTTGTGACATCATCCTGAATGACTCAAGCCACCTTGTGACATCATCCTGAATGACTCAAGCCACCTTGTGACATCATCCTGAATGACTCAAGCCACCTTGTGACATCATCCTGAATGACTCAAGCCACCTTGTGACATCATCCTGAATGACTCAAGCCACCTTGTGACATCATCCTGAATGACTCAAGCCACCTTGTGACATCATCCTGAATGACTCAAGCCACCTTGTGACATCATCCTGAATGACTCAAGCCACCTTGTGACATCATCCTGAATGACTCAAGCCACCTTGTGACATCATCCTGAATAACTGAAGGCACCTTGTGACATCATCCTGAATAACTGAAGGCACCTTGTGACATCATCCTGAATAACTGAAGGCACCTTGTGACATCATCCTGAATGACTCAAGCCACCTTGTGACATCATCCTGAATGACTCAAGCCACCTTGTGACATCATCCTGAATGACTCAAGCCACCTTGTGACATCATCCTGAATGACTCAAGCCACCTTGTGACATCATCCTGAATGACTCAAGCCACCTTGTGACATCATCCTGAATGACTCAAGCCACCTTGTGACATCATCCTGAATGACTCAAGCCACCTTGTGACATCATCCTGAATAACTGAAGGCACCTTGTGACATCATCCTGAATAACTGAAGGCACCTTGTGACATCATCCTGAATAACTGAAGGCACCTTGTGACATCATCCTGAATAACTGAAGGCACCTTGTGACATCATCCTGAATAACTGAAGGCACCTTGTGACATCATCCTGAATGACTCAAGCCACCTTGTGACATCATCCTGAATGACTCAAGCCACCTTGTGACATCATCCTGAATGACTAAAGCCACCTTGTGACATCATCCTGAATGACTCAAGCCACCTTGTGACATCATCCTGAATGACTCAAGCCACCTTGTGACATCATCCTGAATGACTCAAGCCACCTTGTGACATCATCCTGAATGACTCAAGCCACCTTGTGACATCATCCTGAATGACTCAAGCCACCTTGTGACATCATCCTGAATGACTCAAGCCACCTTGTGACATCATCCTGAATGACTCAAGCCACCTTGTGACATCATCCTGAATGACTCAAGCCACCTTGTGACATCATCCTGAATAACTGAAGGCACCTTGTGACATCATCCTGAATAACTGAAGGCACCTTGTGACATCATCCTGAATAACTGAAGGCACCTTGTGACATCATCCTGAATGACTCAAGCCACCTTGTGACATCATCCTGAATGACTCAAGCCACCTTGTGACATCATCCTGAATGACTCAAGCCACCTTGTGACATCATCCTGAATGACTCAAGCCACCTTGTGACATCATCCTGAATGACTCAAGCCACCTTGTGACATCATCCTGAATGACTCAAGCCACCTTGTGACATCATCCTGAATGACTCAAGCCACCTTGTGACATCATCCTGAATAACTGAAGGCACCTTGTGACATCATCCTGAATAACTGAAGGCACCTTGTGACATCATCCTGAATAACTGAAGGCACCTTGTGACATCATCCTGAATAACTGAAGGCACCTTGTGACATCATCCTGAATGACTCAAGCCACCTTGTGACATCATCCTGAATGACTCAAGCCACCTTGTGACATCATCCTGAATGACTCAAGCCACCTTGTGACATCATCCTGAATGACTCAAGCCACCTTGTGACATCATCCTGAATGACTCAAGCCACCTTGTGACATCATCCTGAATGACTCAAGCCACCTTGTGACATCATCCTGAATGACTCAAGCCACCTTGTGACATCATCCTGAATGACTCAAGCCACCTTGTGACATCATCCTGAATAACTGAAGGCACCTTGTGACATCATCCTGAATAACTGAAGGCACCTTGTGACATCATCCTGAATAACTGAAGGCACCTTGTGACATCATCCTGAATAACTGAAGGCACCTTAGGATTCCTAAGTTAAGTTTATTAAAATTTAAAAAATCAACTCAGATTCCTTTAACTAATTGGTGTTTTAGGCGTTTTTTTTATAACTTACATTAGATGCTATCTTAGACGCCCCTGCAACCTTTCTAAAACTAACTGAAAGTGTAACCATGAATGAAGTGACCAAGGTAACGGAGGTGCACCACAACTTGTATGAAACATGAGTTCAATTATTGCCCAACAATAGACGCCGTCTTAGTATGAAGACCCTCACTACCATTACCAACGAAGTAATAATCGTGCCTTGCAAAAGAAATCATCTTACGTCGGCCACCCCCACCCCCACCACCACCACTAACACCACAAATGCCCAACAAAAGACACAGACTCCCCCCCCCCTCCCACTAACAAAGGCCCGACCAACCAAGCACAGCTTACAAAGACTTAAGAAGGGCACGTACCAGGCAGCAAACAAACAGGATAATGAACAAAATGTTAGCATGTGAGTGGCTGTGTTGGAAAGAGGCAAAACACAGTGACAAATACACAAGCGCTGAAATGGTTCCCAGGGAACCTGGAACAGGACATCAAAAGGAGGGTGAGTGTGGAGGTGGAATCGGCTCAAATAAACAGACAAGGCAGGTCTGTTTGGGTGGCATGGTGGCATGGTGGAGGGGTGTGAGTATTTACGTGAAGTGGGGACGGCTCAAAGGTTAAAAGGGGTCACTGGGTTCATCTGATAAGTGATGCAAATGTTTGTCTGATTAAAACTGGCTTGAAGCTCATAGAAGAGAAAACTAAGATGAGCTGGTTGTCGAACTCGTGATACCATGACGAGGTATGGCATAAACATGGCTTGTGGCATAAAACATGGCTTGTGGCATAAAACATGGCTTGTGACATAAAACATGGCTTGTGGCATAAAACATGGCTTGTGGCATAAAACATGGCTTGTGACATAAAACATGGCTTGTGGCATAAAACATGGCTTGTGGCATAAAACATGGCTTGTGACATAAAACATGGCTTGTGGCATAAAACATGGCTTGTGGCATAAAACATGGCTTGTGACATAAAACATGGCTTGTGGCATAAGACATGGCTTGTGGCATAAAACATGGCTTGTGGCATAAAACATGGCTTGTGGCATAAAACATGGCTTGTGGCATAAAACATGGATTGTGGCATAAAACATGGCTTGTGGCATAAACATGGCTTGTGGCATAAGACATGGCTTGTGGCATAAAACATGGCTTGTGGCATAAAACATGGCTTGTGGCATAAAACATGGCTTGTGGCATAAAACATGGCTTGTGGCATAAAACATGGATTGTGGCATAAACTTGGCTTGTGGCATAAAACATGGCTTGTGGCATAAAACATGGATTGTGACATAAAACATGGCTTGTGACATAAAACATGGCTTGTGGCATAAAACATGGCTTGTGGCATAAAACATGGCTTGTGGCATAAAACATAGCTTGTGGCATAAAACATGGCTTGTGACATAAAACATGGATTGTGGCATAAACATGGCTTGTGGCATAAATCATGGCTTGTGGCATAAAACATGGATTGTGACATAAAACATTGCTTGTGACATAAAACATGGCTTGTGGCATAAAACATGGCTTGTGGCATAAAACATGGCTTGTGGCATAAAACATTGCTTGTGGTATAAACATGGCTTGTGGCATAAAACATGGCTTGTGACATAAAACATGGATTGTGGCATAAACCATGATTTGTGGCATAAAACATGGCTTGTGAGATAAAACATGGATTGTGGCATACAACATGGTTTGTGGCATAAAACATGGCTTGTGGCATAAAACATGGCTTGTGGCCTGAAACACGGTTTGTGGCATGAAAAATGGTTTGTGGCATAAAACATGGGTTGTGACATAAAACATGGCTTGTGGCATAAAACATGGCCATGGTTTGTGGCATAAGAGATGGCTTGTGACATAAAAGATGATATGTGACATTAAAGATTATTTGTGGCATATAATATGTTTTGTGGCATAAAAGATGGAGTGTGGTATAAAAGATGATATGTGACCTAAAAGATGGTTTGTGGAATAAAGTATGGCTTGTGGTATAAAAGATTGTTTGTGGCATTAAAGATGGTTTGTGGTTTTAAAAAGTGTTTTGTGCTTCGTAAAACAGCGAGCCGTATGGCTTAAATTGTGCTTATATTTGCGGTTTGACGCAGCGTGGAGCTAAAAAATAGAGTTCATGCTTAGAAGTTTTTAGAGTTCTTAATATCGGAATTTTTTTTTGGAAACGTTAGGCAGTAGATCTTTGTCGGTAAGGTTTAATATTCATTGTCCGCAGCCCTGGACATTGGTTTATCGAACGGTTAGTCAAACAGTTGAATGTCTATGTTTATTACTGTATTGTTTCTTCGTTTTGTTCGGTAGATTTTCCCAAATTATTCATTATTGATGAAGCTAATTTTGTGTGTGGGGGGGGGGTACTTTTGTTTGTTTCTTTGATTAAACTACATCTTGGCTTTTTCATCTAAGTATGGACCAGTTGTAACACTCGTTATGTTAACAATATTCTGCTGTTGGACTAGTTGTAACACTCGTTATGTTAACAATATTCTGCCGTTAGCTTCACTGTTTGCAGTTTTCATTATGTTTTGTTAAAAAGATAAATAAATAATACAGCTAATAATCTAATCTCTTCTAAACGGCAGTTATGATCCCCTCACTGCATCAGTTTCTGAGAGCGAGATATCACGGGGGATTTAAATATCGAGAGTGGCGCAATGAATCTGGTTATTTGTTGCCTCGGCAACACCTGCAGGGGGGTTGAGAGGGGAACTGGGACTCGTGAACAATCTCTCCCGACTTCTTTGCCCCGGGCTTGACCCATCGCTCGGCACCCTCCCTTGGCGCCCTGACCAGCCACCAACACGTAACAAAGACCGTTTCTGAACATTTTGTTTTGACTGCGCGTTACGGCCAGCACACAGGTGGATTACAAAAGTTTCACCTGCACGTGTCCAGCTTGACCCTTGCTGACCAGACCGTTGATGGAAGGGACGCACGCCCCCACGTCCCCGGTTGGCTCTCGCGCGGGGGGCCATCTGGCCGTGCTCGCGGGCAGTCGTGGTCACTCGGGCGCTCTGCTCAGGTCAGCCCAACTGTTGATGACCTTTGCTGGCTGGTCAATCCAGTGGTCATTCCGGTGGTCTGGTCTGCTCAGGCCAGTTGAGGTGAAAGTGATTGTTCCTTTATTTTAAAAATAAAATAAAAAGCCTTCCGGTTGGACATAGGGCAGGCGTGAGGGGGGGGGGAGTTACTCCGGATAGAGTGTTTCAACATTGGTCATTTCTCGAGGCAATTTATATGACTAATATTTCAACGAATCTTTTTCTCTTGTGAAATGGTCCGACCATTTTGTCAGTCCGACCGGTCAGTCCGACCGGTCAGTCTTATTTATGCTTCGATGGTCTCCTCATCAACCAAATACTAACGTGACTCATTTATTTTGAACATCTGTATAGCTGCAACTATTTGAGGTAGTTCTCAAATTATCTTGAAACCCTAATCCCCAACACGTAGGCAACTTCTATAAAACCATACACACTAATACCCTCTCCGAAAACTTACAATCTATAGAAGTTTTAAGGCAAACATTTGCTACTAGCTAAACCTCATTGGTGGTTTAATTCAGAACTTTGGATAAACAAAATGTAAAGGTTTTTTTGTTTTTTTGTTTGTTTGTTTTTGTTTTGTTTTTTTAAATTAGTGGTCCCGTGCTCTGATAACAATAAAAACATATGGCATTACATTCTATCTTAGAAACATAAAAACACCCACAAAGAACAAATCTAACACAATCCTCCAAGAGACGTGGGGATAAAAACACTTTTCTAGTTCAAAATGCAAAAACAAAAGCTTACAAATCCTTTTGTCGTCTTGGAATGGGGCGTGCAATGGGTAGCCTGTCAGCCTGGCAAAAAAAACATTCTGTTCACATTAAAAAGTAATCAAAATGCAAGACTAACTAAAAACTACGGATAAGCACATGACGCTTTAATATTCATTTAAGAGGAACTGTCTGTAATATATCATATATAATTTAAAAACTATTGAGTATGTTTCCTGAAAGAGTCGCGTTTTAAAATAGAATTTGGACCATAGTGAGGGCGTTCGGAGGGAAACACAGGCTATTGTTACGTTAAACCTTTATTTGGAGATATTCACTACTGCTTAGCTTCAGGACCTGTGGGTTGGATGTACAATCCCCGAGATTTCAGTTCCACGGTGGTCTCAAACATCGTCTTTCATTCTCATCTATTCCTCTGCCATTCTCTCCTCATATTTCCGCTGTTGTTTTATTTCTTGCTGGTGTTAAATCATTTTATGTTTATGAAGACAATGATGAACGTTGATTTTAATTCTTAGAAGGTAATCGTTGACCCCCAATACCTTTTCTTGTTCCTCGGATTTCAACATTTCAGAGTCAAAACGAGGTCGCGGCGACCAACTGATAAATTCTTTCGATCGTCGAAGTGTTTGAGATATTGGCGCCACTCGATTTGCTCCTCTGCTAAGATCTACAGGATGTGCTCCTTTCATGTTCTGAAATAAAGGGACACGCGTGAAGTGAGTCTGTAAAGAAAGAATGACAGTATGGGGTCAAGTGGCCCTCGGACAGAGGCGTCGTTTTGGTTTAAGGTGATTTTAAAGATGTGGATATCCAATCGGTGTATTGAAAGGACACGTCCAGATCCACTACCTCCCCCCACCCCCACGGCTCCGACGCCATTTTTAAGCAAGTGACCAGGGAAGACGGTCACGAATGCACCACACCTCTCTGATAGCGTACCCCATTGTACTGACCACGCGTGACCCCCGTACTCGAGGGAAAGTCTGCTGGTCAAAGTGACCGCTAGATGACCACTGGTGGTTTAGGGCTCAACGGGTGGACATCGTGACGTAGGCGCCGCAGATTTGGTGTCCAATCTTGTCCTCACGGAGTCAAGGTATGGACAGATGCCCGGACAATCTGGCTTCGAGACGGGGGACAGGTGCCAGCACAATTGGGTGTTGAGAGTAAGATTGACCTGTGGAGTGGACACTGACCAGCACACTGTTGGTCGGAGAAGTTTGTGCCTGTCTAAAGATGACATGTATGAAATAAGTTCCGATGTTGTTTAGTTTATTTATAAAGATATATTTGGCACAAGACACAAAAAATTTCTATATACATTTTGAAGACAAGACATTTTTATATCATTCGATGAAAATGATTAAGTTACGTCATATAACGAGAGTTATAGAGTTATAGAATAATAAATAATATAAAAAAAGACATAGACGATCTTGTAAAAGGTTTTTCTTATAACTTTATTTGTCTACACATTGTTAAACTAAATGGTTTAGAACATTAACATTTTTATGTCTCATTATTACAAACTTGTGACTTTCCTTTCCTCCCTGGTCGTCTTTATGAAGAACCTACCCTTTGGGTTGCGTAGCGTACCAATTAGACTCATTCATTTCCTGGAAAAGAATTGAGAAACATTAATTTGTTTTTAAATAACATACATTACAAATTGTATTTAAACGGACAGATGTTTACGAACTATGGAAGAATTTGGTCAGCCTTATCAATAGACACTGATTATGAAAATAAATAAAGCATTTATTCATGAGTTTAGAGAGGCAGGTTAGGAAAGTTTTTTTGTTTGTTTTTGTTTTAATATTTTTAAAAGTTCTCTTCATCGATAGATAACGATAAAAGGATATGTCATGAACAAATACTAACTAAAAGAGATTTCAAATTTGTTTATCGTAAACATAAATATATACAGATAATGGTTTGAGTTTTAATTATTTTAAAATAAATTTAAACTGGACTTCAAATTCTTATTTACTATTTATATAATTTTATTTTTTGGATAATCATTTGCCAATAAATTTTATATCGGTATAAGTGATCATTTCTGACGTGCTATTCCCATTTTCTAGCGTTATATGTGATAATTTCTGCTGTGTTTTTCCCATTTTTTATCGGTATATGTGATAATTTCTGCTGTGTTTTCCCCATTTTTTATCGGTAAATGTGATAATTTCTGCTGTGTTTTTCCCATTTTTTATCGGTAAATGTGATAATTTCTGCTGTGTTTTTCCCATTTTTTATCGGTAAATGTGATAATTTCTGCTGTGTTTTTCCCATTTTTTATCGGTAAATGTGATAATTTCTGATGTGCTATTCCCAGTTTTGAATAAACATTAAATTCAGAGCAGTAGCAACTAACTAACAAAGCAAACATGACTGCCAGACAGACCTAAACAAACAAGACGCGTCCAGAGAGACACCAGGGAAATCACAAATACTGACATAGATTGGCCGTTACAGTGGAAGTTATACACAAATAAAAGTTATAAGACTATCTGAAAGAGAATCATGTTTTATTTTAAAGAAATTATCTTAAATTATAAAATAAGAAATAACTCTTGATTTGCTCCTTGTCACTTTGTAAGGAGTACGTACAATCATTACAATTTGTAAGTAGTACAATCATTACAATTTGTTAGGAGTACAATCATTACAATTTGTTAGGAGTACAATCATTACAATTTGTAAGTAGTACAATCATTACAATTTGTAAGGAGTACAATCATTACAATTTGTAAGGAGTACAATCATTGCAATTTGTAAGTAGTACAATCATTGCAACTTTGTAAGGCGTACAATCATTACATTTGTCTTTTAAATTGTTTAGAACATTTCCTTTAAATTTTGCCAATGAGAAACACACTTTCTATTTGTACACTATATTTATATGCATGCTATAAACATTTATCTTTTTGTTTATTCATTTCAAAATTCAATCGGTCAAGCTCCTGAGATTGCTTGAAATTGAACTCGTGTCAATGGGGACGAATGTCGTCAGGGGCTCACTTCCCTAAATTTCAATTATTTTTACATGAGGACGCCGGATTGTGGCCACACAAAGAAAACTGACCACCTGAGCTGACCATGAGTGAACTCTAATGGCCATTCAGACGCAGACAATGGAGATGACCACTGGTCGTAGCGGACCTGTTTGTCCTTATTTGTTGTCCCTTTGCTTAGGTGAGACGGATGTGACCTCACGGCCTGTCAAAGGAAACCTGTTGGACTGGACAACGACAGGTGGTAGGGGTGGTGAGGGTCGGGGGATCGCGTAGTGAGGATCACGTTGTGGGGCATCACGTAGTGAGGGATCACGTAGTGGGGGATAACGTAATGTGGGATCACGTAGTGGGGGATCACGTAGTGGGGGATCATGTAGTGGGGGGTCACATAATGTGGGATCACGTAGTGTGGGATCACGTAATGGGGGATCACGTAGTGGGGGATCACGTAGTGTGGGATCACGTAGTGGGGGATCACGTAGTAGGGGATCACGTAGTTGGGGATAATTCTGAACTAAGGACTTTTTATTTAGTTATGTATTCAGGCGTATTTCAGCATTGCTTGATTCTAGGAAACACAAGATATATCTGGATAAACTAAAACTGATTTAAAACGACAATGCAGCCTGCAGTTAAAACATAAATTTTAATTTGAAAAACTTAAGAAAATATTCAATTTACAAGACAATTAGGTCACGCAAATGCGGCCGAGTGTGAATAAATAGAATGTATAATGCACTCAAATGATCGGTAACAAACCAAAAATTAAATTACCAAAAAAAAATTAATAACAATAGTAGGGCTGTAAACGATTTAAATTCAATCGTTAACTTTTGAAGAATTAACAATTAATTAATCCTTAATTTGGATTAAAGCCAAAAATTGAAATTTATGGTGTCATGAGTAACATTTATTAAAATACTTGTCGAAAATCGAAATAAAACTGGAATGTCTTCTTTATATAACACTGGAATGTCTTCTTTATATGGCAAATTTTAACCAACAAAGCAAAAACGCAAGTGTATTGAAATTATTTGGTTCAAGTGATGAGCGCTTCTTATTGACAATATAACCAGCCGAGCTGAACAATCGTTCACATAGATTTAGATTGTCTTAGCTGCAGTTTCCGATACTGTAGTGGATGTTTGGTTTCCAGGTGATATGTAAGCGAAGTGTCAGAACCATGGTAGCAATGTTCCCTTTAAACAGCGCGGCTGCGCAGATATTTGACCGATGCCACGCAGGACTTTAGAATCACCGCGCAGCACATTTTGTAAAATATTACACAAAAATGGACGTTGTGCAACTTTGCACACGAGTTGTTTTTTTAAACTTTGCACATGGGCGAACAAAGACTTCGAGGGAACATTGCATGGTAGGCAAACAATTTCTCTCAATGGACACAATAACCTTTATCAACATTTTGAACATTCACGTCAGTCAATAGTTTAAAACAAAAATGTTCGTGTAATCCTCTAGAAATTAGTTTATATTTATCGGCCGAAATATTTTACTTTTTGACTTCCAGTACATTTATAAGTGGTGGGTTGATTAATCGTTAAAAAAGTAATCGTTAAAATTTTTAACGATTAATCGAGAAATTTATCGTTAATTTCCGCAGCCCTAAATAATAATAATAATAATTTCTTCCGTAAAATACTTTTATTTATTTTAAAAGAAATATTTTATGTGGTGTACTCGGTTGGTTTGTGAATTTCAAAATGTTCCTTCCATTTGGAATTCGATAAGCGTAACAAGTTACTCGATTACTATTTATTCACTGGATGTTGAATCTAAAGAAATGCCGAGAGAGCGTCGAAGTCGAGAGAGAGTCTCATTTTGTGTTTAAGAACTCGGGGTTTGAATGTTGAAACGAAGGAGCAGCATTACGGTTTCCTTCGTTATTACGGTTTCCTTCGTTATTACGGTTTCCTTCGTTATTACGGTTCACTTAGTTATTACGGTTCACTTCGTTATTAAAGTTTCCTTCGTTATTACGGTTTCCTTCGTTATTACAGTTTCCTTCGTTATTACGGTTTCCTTCGTTATTACGGTTTCCTTCGTTATTACGGTTTCCTTTGTTATTGCGGTTCACTTCGTTATTACGGTTTCCTTTGTTATTACGGTTTCCTTTGTTATTATGGTTCACTTCGTTATTACTGTTTACTTCGTTATTACGGTTCACTTCGTTATTACGGTTCACTTCGTTATTACGGTTCACTTCGTTTTTACGGTTTATCTCGTTATTTCATTGGGATAGTAACGACTGAAAACTCGAGTGGCTGTTAAAAACCTTCCATTGGCAAGCACTAAGTACAGGCGGGTCTAGCTATTTGGGTAAGAAAACCTTCCATTGGCAAGCACTAAGTACAGGCGGGTCTAGCTATTTGGGTAAGAAAACCTTCCATTGGCAAGCACTAAGTACAGGCGGGTCTAGCTATTTGGGTAAGAAAACCTTCCATTGGCAAGCACTAAGTACAGGCGGGTCTAGCTATTTGGGTAAGAAAACCTTCCATTGGCAAGCACTAAGTACAGGCGGGTCTAGCTATTTGGGTAAGAAAACCTTCCATTGGCAAGCACTAAGTACAGGCGGGTCTAGCTATTTGGGTAAGCAACGAGAATGGAACTTGAGGGGGAAAAGGGGCGGTTCTCAAACATATATTCTCTCAATCCCCCATTGTTATACCCGTGATATTGAATTTAACACATTTTTAGAGAACACATTGCCTTAAATGAATGTATCTTCCAAATTTAAAAGTAGGGCCAACAATAATATTGGCGTAGGAATATTAGTGTCGAAAGCTGAACACGATTCATAATAAGTATTGGTCGTGAGACTTAAAGGAACAAAAAAGAAGAAGAAATTGTGTGAATAATTTATCATATCTATCTATAGATACAATTTGCAAGAAACTAGAGTAAGTAAGATGCAGTCTATTTATATGTAGTAGTGTGCCAACCCGCATCACGCCGCACAATATTCGCACCGCACTGAGACCAAATATATACAAGGAACGGAAGTAATGCTTCAAAACAACTACCATTATGCGCACTGGGGGAAGTTTGTGCCCGTTCTTTTCGCCCTTTCTTTGTACTATCTATTAGCAATGCTGCGGCGTATGCTACGCTGTGGGTCGGATCTAGTTGTGAATGTTAAGGAAACATTATGGGGTTTCCATGTCTCTCCCTTAAAATTTTTATTTTAACTATTCATTTTTTTAAAAACGTTTATTATTTAAATATATCTTTTAAATTTTTTTACAAAATTCACATGGTCTTAATCTGTAACATTGTAAAAAAATGTTCCCTTTGAGCTGCGCAGCTGTGGGACCCTTGCAGACAATTTAGAGTTACCGCGCATGAAATTCTAATAAGAATAAAATGGCGGTATTATCTGTGTTTGTGGGGTGTAAGTTTTTTAGAAAATTAGAATGCTGTGCAACTTTGCACACCAGAATTTTATTTTGCACACGAACCAACGAAAGTTAGGGAGAAAACAGATTGTAACATGCAGTTCTTGAAGGTACACAGACATTTTTTTAATGGAATAGGAAACCAAATTATTTAAAGTTTCAATAAAGTTAACTGTAACAGTGCAATCATGCGCATAGAGAAAAAGATGGGTTTAATTTGTCCTTATAAGATATTTGTAGAAGCAAACAAGAAAATTAAAAAATAAAAAAAGAAAAAAAGAAACAAACTTTATTTTTGTTTTAATATCCTATTGATTAAAAAAAAATATGTGAAACTATTTAATTGCAAGAACCGGAGGCATGTGGTTCTAAAATGTAAGATCCTCTTCTTTTATTTAAAATAAAAATAAATAAAAAGTTCAGGTTTGTAACGTGACGGGTGCTTGAATACATTAGGAACCATTTATCAAAACGTTGAACATAACATCAAAGACCTGAAGAGTACCTCAGACTTTTGGCCATAGCACAATGAAGGAATTGTGTTCTAGGGGTGGCGGGTGGGGGGTGGGGGCGCCGGCCGTGTTTCACTCCAAATCCACACCGAGACGCAGCAAGTAGTGCGCAAAATTGTTGACGCGGCGGCCGTCAATGAATGGGGATGAGAATAACGGAGTGGGGTTAACCCGTCTGCAGACGTGGAGATTAGAGGACGTTGAGAAAGAGAGGCAACTCAGTTCTTTATTAAATATAGGTCAGCGGAGTGGAAAGTTTTTCCTCCAGATTCCGTATTCGATCCATATATTAAATAATTTTTCATTGACAATTTGAGACTCAGTTGTGGAACGGGGCAGTGGGGGAGCAGGTTTGAATTTATCAGCTCTTTAATGGGGCAATGTGGGAGCAGGTTTGAATTTATCAGCTCTTTAACGGGGCAATGTGGGAGCAGGTTTGAATTTATCAGCTCTTTTCTCCGTATACCTTTTGAGAACATATCGAGCCGTTGTGTCTGCTGATCTTCATTGAGTTATGTTAACGGTAGCACCAGTAACTCATTCAGCCACCAGTAACTCATTCAGTCACTCATTGACGTTTTGTATGATCCACAGTTACTCCTATCATTAAAACAAAACTAACGGCACATTCTGGAAGCTTGAGGTTACCCTCTTTAAAGCTTTGGCTAACAACCAGGGAACCTGCTCCATCTACCGGACAGTGTCATTCAACATTGTCGGACTCAATCGCCACCCTAACCTCCTTGGCTATATCTAGCGCGGGGTACAAAGTCAATAGGTGCCAGTGGGGTAGCCTCGCCACCCTAACCTCCTCGGCTATGTCTAGCGCGGGGCACAAAGTCAATAGGTGCCAGTGGGGTAGCTAGGGATTTTTAGGGATTTGGGGGCCCGGGGGCTTGGCCTCTTTGGGGGCCCTGCATACATGGCGGTGGCATGATATTCAGTGTAAAGAACTCGGACACTCCTTTGGGGGCCCCCCTAAAGCCCGGGGGACTTTTGAATTGTAACCCCACCCCCTCCCTTAGCCACGTACAGGCGCAACACTGTTTCAGAGGCTAGTGTGCAATACCGGCATTTTAAGTCCGTGTTGGGGTCTAGCCTGTTGAAGTATATGTTGGTTGGGCAGTAATCCGTTCTCATTTGAGTCCCCAAGCTCTAGTGTTTGAGGATCCATCTCCACTATTGGTCAACCATCACCTCTATGACTCTATGTTTCTCTTTATTTCCACGACTATCTTTACTATTGTATATGCCTTTTTTGTTCAGTGCCATGTTTCCCAATTTGTGCATGACAAAGACGATCTGCGTGATCCTCCCCAGTGAGTCCATTATCTCAATGTTGATGTTCGTGTCCAAGAAGTAGAGGCGAGCGTCAATGTCAAAGTCGACAACGACAAACAAAATATATATTTTTTTTAAAGAAAAGAAACCAACGTTTGCATAGAGGGGCGAAGGTACGGCAAGGGCTAAACACGCATGACTGCCCATTCATGATTTCCACTGTACCCAGACAGCTTTACTGGGCTAAACACGCAAGACTGCCCATTCATGATTTCCACTGTACCCAGACAGCTTTACTGGGCTAAACACGCATGACTGCCCATTCATGATTTCCACTGTACCCAGAACGCTTTACTGGGCTAAACACACATGACTGCCCATTCATGATTTCCACTGTACCCAGACAGCTTTACTGGGCTAAACACGCATGACCGCGCATACAGCCTTGTGGAGAGATCAAGAAAGTGTGGCGGGACTTAGGCTAGGGTTTTCACAGACGTCGAGATCGTATCATAAATAACAATTGTACAATTCTAAAATTAAATCAAGATCATAATTATTAAAGAGTCGACCTGAAGTGACATTGTTAATAAGATTATATACAAAAGGGCATCGTATTCGGGCCAACATTATAAGTTGGATTAAATGCAGTGGCTGGAAAAAGTGAAGGGGCGGAAATCGTTATATTTTTCCACATAAACGTTTGCCAAAACCATAATTAGATGATAGGGAATATACAATAAATTAACATCAAATCTGCTAAAAGAAATAACGTACTTTCTATAGTATAAAATAATAAAATGAAATGCGATTTTCATTTACTTCACTTACAATCGTAATTTTATTTTAAAATTTAAAAACCGTAACCAGTCAGAACGGCCCCGGACAAAACGGCCCCGGACAAAACGGTCCCGATCAAAGCGGCCCCATACAATTTGTTTACCTTTTAACACAAAATTTACCTGTTTTTTTTGCATTTTTAGCTTTTGTCAACTTTTTCACCCTTTAGAAGGAGTGGTCAACTTGTGAAATTATTTCTTGTTATGTTATTATAAATTATATTATTTCTTGTGATGTTATTATATTATTTCTTGTGATGTTATTATATTATTTCTTGTGATGTTATTATATTATTTCTTGTGATGTTTTTATAAATTATATTATTTCTTCTCAACAAACAACCGTTACTTGGTAGCATATCGAGTCAAGGCTATTAAATTCTTTCTTGTGATGTCATTATTATGGTTTCTTGTGAACTAAAATTGACACTGAAACTGTAAGTAAAAATACGAATAAAATATTTGATTTCAAAACGTATTATACCACACACCCCTCCATACCCATTTTGTGCTGTACACCAAGACTTATAGCTGACACAAGACTTATAAATATATCCTACCAACTTGTGTATATCCTAGTACACCAAGACTTATAAATATATCCTACCAACTTGTGTATCTACGTGCCCCCATGTAGCCAAACAAATACTTATGTATCACCCATCATCTCTTTAGCTTATTATCTCCACATATCGTATCTTATATTATCTTATCTGATCGTATCTTATCTGATCTTATCTTATATGATCTTATCTTATCTGATCTGATCTGATCTTATTTTATCTGATCTTAAATTATCTGATCTTATCTGATCTTATCTGATCTTATCTGATCTTATCTGATCTTATCTGATCTTATCTGATCTTATCTGATCTTATCTGATCTTATCTGATCTTATCTGATCTTATCTGATCTTATCTGATCTTATCTGATCTGATCTTATCTTATATGATCTTATCTCAACTGATCTTATCTGATCTTATCTTATCTGATCTTATCTGATCTTATCTGATATGATCTGATCTTATCTTATCTTATCTGATCTTATATGATCTTATCTTATCTGTTAGAGACGATCCTACTATACAGAACACTATTGCGTCCTATACGTTAATCCATGATGTATAACAATTCTTGCATTTTGATAAGAGTTTTAAATGTTGATAGATTGTTGGTGTTCCTTGTTTCATCAGGCAACCCATCCCACGTCCGAATTACGGATGGGAACAACAAGAAATTGTTTGTGTTTGTCCTTGCATTATACGGAATTATCCCTATGTCTATATGAGGATTGTATTAGATTATCTTTGTGTTGTATTTCTAAATTAGAATTAATAGCCTTATGTATTATTATTACTTTGCTCGTTTTTCTGCAATCCTCTAGTGTTTCAAGGTTTATTGATTTAACTAATGGTGTTATTCTTGTCTGTTTTGAATATTTGAACGAAAAAGTCGCAGGGCATAAAAGCATTTTTTAAATAATAATAATACTAATAATAATAATAATAATAATAATATTAAAATAATAAATTGATAATTTATATAGCACTGTATCCCAGTAAGGAACTGGGCTCACAGCGCTTTACATGAAGGTATTAACATACATATAAGTAATAAATTAGCATTCGTACCATAACAGCCACATTAATTACAGTACTTAACACTAAAAAGCTACGTTAATCATTAAAAGAATTGTCGTTTCATTAATTTGGAAAATAAATTTTGAAAATTATGTGTCTTAAGTTCAGGGTTGCAGGACTTTTTTATTTGAATACCACGGATGTGTAATGGTAGAGTATTTCATTGTTTGGCTGCACAAAAAGAGAACGACCTTTCGCCAAACAAGGAAACCTACACACCCAGGACAGTCTTTAATTATAAGTTAACAACGGGTGCCTCGATTCCGGAATTTTGTAATTGACGTGCACAATGTCATTTCTTGAACACACCTGAAATTTCGTCTAAACCTCATCAAAGGTAACGACAATTGCGGTGCGGTTTCTTCTGTTCAATACAACACCACCCAGGTCCCGCCATTCCGCTATCCCTTGAATGATTCACTACAACTCTGGGGAAATTGTTCAAATAGCCCTTCACCGTAGCTTTGTTCTCCTCTTGTTTTTTGTTCATCTCTATAATATTTTAATGCAACAGCCGCCCCTTCGAGTTGCGTGTGTTATTAAAGCAACACAGCGATCGCTCTGACAGCCAGCTGATGAGTGTATGTATGAACGGTGCATTCCTGAACGGGGCAAGAAGGAGTGGTGCTTTTATGGAGGAATTTTAAACGCTCCGATTTTGTCGTTGGATTTAAAAATTTTTTTTAAATTGTAAAGGATTGACATTTCATAACTGTTCGCTCAGTGGCGTCATTAAAAAAAAAGATGTGCCGTGTAAAACAGTGTCAGCAGCATGGGAGAAGCTGTGTAAACCAGTGTCAGTATGGGAGAAGCTGTGGTAAACCAGGTAGCATGGGGAGAAGATGCGTTTCTCTGCATGAATGAACCCCATCCTACGAAAACACAAAATCTCGGAAGCTTGTCGAAATGCCCACCTACCCTTTCAAAATAAAGGAAAACTGGCCTCTCTGGGCGGACTACCTCCATTTTCTGCCCTATTTGTACTCAAATACACTTAATCTTTGAATTTTGTTAGAGTCGTTTTTTCCTTCACATATCTCAGGGACTTAGCTCACTTGTGAAATGAACTGTCCGGTAAATGGACTGAAGGTTAGCAAAAGACTTGCAAGTTGCTTCGCACTTGTTTCATCAATTCCACGCCATCGTTTCATTGCGGGACTGAAGTAAGTGAGTTAATCTGGTTACTAGGCTCTGGTGCTCTGCTGCTCTGGTGCTCTGGTTCTTTGGTGCTCTCGTGCTCTGGTGCTGGCTGCAGCACCTTATCTCCCACGAGAAGTCCCAGCCGAGGAGATACCAACAATAATTTTTAAAAACTCCAAATTCTAGACCTACCTCATCTACACAATTTCTATTTCTTTATCACACGTGGATTGCTCATTACCATCTACCTAATTCACCACATGCTGTTATTTACATTGCTATTCATCTAATATACCATACAAACTTGTGTGTGTTTCTTAAACTAGAAATGTACCCAGTTTCTCAATTTATTATGTCTCTAAACTTATTATCTTTACATTTCTTAAGTCTTTAAATTTGATACATGTCTTACTTTTCTTAGTGTCTTTTCTGTCCTTAAATTTTCACTTTTTTTTCTCTTCTAGATTGTAATTTTCTTTTTATATGTTCTCATTTTCTAACTATATCAAGATTCAATCATTGTTCAGATGCTACCTGAACTCAATGTCTTGCTTTTCCTCAAATTCAAATCTTATTCAGTTTCCAGCGTTACAAGATTTCTAGCTCTATCCAGTCTCGAAGTTGACTGGTTATTTCTAACTCTGCTCTCACTGAATGTGTCCCACAAGACTGGTTATTTCTAACTCTGCTCTCACTGAATGGGTCACACAAGACTGGTTATTTCTAACTCTGCTCTCACTGAATGGGTCACACAAGACTGGTTATTTCTAACTCTGCTCTCACTGAATGGTTCACACAAGACTGTTCAAAACCTCAACGCTAACAACATTAGCGCACTTTGTAAGCACTTGCCTCTGAACGACATGTTAACTTGCTCTGTCCCTGCTCTAACCACAACTATGTCCTTTTACTGGGGGAATAGAAAAAATTCCAATCGAGAGGCAATGAATCCAACTTCAAGTAGGTCACAAGGGATTAAGCTCCATTTGAGCTGTCGGCGATTGATCTCAACAGAGAGTCGTCACGCCCCCCCCCCGAAATTGGCGCTGACTCGTTTAATCGCTTTGATTTAAAAACACTTGTCCAACAGCAACAAAAGCAGTGCCGGGTGGCGGGTGACGTCCTTTTAACATGGGAGACGATTTAAGGACAATGGGGTTGTTAGAAAAGAATTAAGTAATTAAGAGCGCAACAGGAAAGGAAAACGAACTAAGTAACAACAACAATAATGATAATAATAATAACTATAATAATAACAATAATAATAATAATAATAATCTGCTGCAGCTACATCATCATTTCTATTGCCATTGAACACACTTTCTCTTTCTATTGTCCTGCCCTCTCCACCCCGTTTACTGACACACCGTTGAAGACCTCAGAATTATTAATTTGAGACTCATTCAGCAAAGCAACTAATGGGAGAACGTACAATTTTACGTGCCGAATAGTACGCATCAAGTTGGACGGTGCACGATGGACGGCTGAATTGCGAGGCGCAAGATGAACCGCCACAGCAACGTGACTAATTAGGTTTAGGTAAGGGAGAGAAGCAACAACGTTAGGATGATGCAATATGTGGGCGATAAGCTCTTGACATAATCGGGGCGTTCACTGATCTCCCCTGTCAGTAAAATCACTTGTTAAAAAAATAATGGACGAATAAATATTGATAGGGTCTGTCTGACTCATGACTTGTCCCAGGGGCGTGTATAAGATTAGGTACCTGTTGGAAAGCTCTTTTCACTTTGTACTTCATTTTGGGGAAGGTGGAAAAAAAACCGCTAAAATTTTACTTGAATGCGTGTGTGTGTGTTTGTCCATGTGTGTGTTTGGCTTGATCTACGGTGGTTTGATATTTCAGATCCTTTGACTCGCCACTGTTACGCCAGGAACGTTGAAGCAAGGAATCAAAATATTGGACGAAGAATTTGCGTTTTAATAAGGTGATTTACGGAGTGTTATGAATTTCAGGAATTGAGTTCATCATTCCAGGGCTGTCATTAGACATGCCTGGAGTGGGTGGTGGTCAATAGACGTGCCAGGAGTTTGTTTTCTGTCGCATACCATTTAACAGGGATTGACGCATCTCTACCAAACTTGGCTAACAAATCCTCCATAATCTCGATTGAAATCTAGATGGATTTTGACATTTACATCATGTACTATTTACGGCCCGGGGCCCAATAATTGTTTTTAATACTAAACAGCACTATATGGTTACACAAGAATTCAACTTACGCCAAAGCTGATAGATTTGTTTCTTTTCTGATAGATTTGTTTCTTTTCTGATGGATATTTTATCCCAATCTGTGTGATCAATAATTTAAAAGTTATCGTATAACTCACTTTATTATGGGATGTTGAAGAAAGTTATATTATTTATTTTTTTACCACATCTCCGTTATGTTTTATCCATTTTAATGGAACAAGTTTTAAAGTTGTACAACTTCACCACATTTGACAAAATAAGAATGTTATAAATCTGTTATAATTCAAAATAAGAATGTTATAAATCTGTTATAATTCAAAATAAGAATGTTATAAATCTGTTATAATTCACTTACATCGGCAAATTGGTTCTCACAGTGAACGGACATCACTGGAATAGGATTCCGAGGATCCCATTAAATATAATTCTACACGTATAGGTACCCCAATATTGAGAAGACTTTTTGAACAGCAAGGCCTTTATGACAGCATAAACATACACACACATACACATTTACTCACACATACCCACACACATTTACACACACATTTACACACATGTACACACATTTACACACATACACACATGCACATACACACATGCATACACACATGTACACACACACACACATGCACACACACTTTGAATAACCATCCGAATGTTGGGATGGGATCTTGACTAGCCCAACAGAGAAATCGTCTTCTCATTGGTCCCCGAATCGTGGGGCAACCTGGCCTTGTTTGTGGCTGTCAGTGTGGATCTAAAGAAATGACCTGGCCAACACTTGAACTGGCCAGGTAAAACTGGACAGATGGGTCAGCTCATTACGAAACAGTCTCAGCGCGAGCAAACAGGATTTTTTATGTGGCTGACCCGTGACCGTACGGACCTCATTCGATCGACCATGTCTGACCTTTTGCTCTCTAGTCTCATATTAGCGTCCTCCCCACTTCCTATTTTTAAATCCCTTATATTAACTTCACCGCCGTCTCTGTCTCTCTGTCTCTCTCTCTCTCTGTCTGTCTGTCTTGGGCTCGGCGGGCGGAAAAACAGAAGTCAAAAATGACCCATTTCCCATGATCCGATCAAACTGAAATTTGGCACACGGACCCGTCGAACCTAACAATGCATCGTATCAAAATTTCAGATCGATCGAACGTACCATAATTAAATTAATGCATTTTTAGTTTATCCTTATATGAGGTATGTAATTCAAAATTCACTGTTTGGTTTTTTTTTATAATTCAGGTTCCAAGTGAGTTTGAGTTGACGCCGACCGTCGTGTTGACGACGACCGTCGTGCCGACACCCCCTCACATCCCACCCCCATTTATTAAAGACAAGGGACATCACTCAGTGTCAGTCTGTAAATGTTTAAAAATAATCACTACTGTTAGTTATGTCTCATATATAAGGGATTTATAGTCAAAAAATTTGTTTTTACGGGTTTGTTTTTTAAATCCCTTATATTAACTTCACCGGCGTCTCTCTCTCTCTCTCTCTCTCTCTCTCTCTCTCTCTCTCTCTCTCTCTGTCTGTCTGTCTTGGGCTCGGCGGGCGGAAAAACAGAAGTCAAAAATGACCCATTTCCCATGATCCGATCAAACTGAAATTTGGCACACGGACCCGTCGAACCTAACAATGCATTGTATCAAAATTTCAGATCGATCGAACGTACCGTAATTAAATTAATGCATTTTTAGTTTATCCTTATATGAGGTATGTAATTCAAAATTCACTGTTTGTTATTTTTTTTTAAATTCCAGTTCCACGTGAGTTTGAGTTGACGCCGACCGTCGTGTTGACGACGACCGTCGTGCCGACACCCCCTCACATCCCACCCCCATTTATTAAAGACAAGGGACATCACTCAGTGTCAGTCTGTAAATGTTTAATAAAACAAACCCGTAAAAACAAAGTTTTTGACTATAAATCCCTTATATATGAGACAGAACTTAAAGTATTTACAAATATCTACAGACTGAATCTGTCTTTACTCCCCTTTGCTTTTAACCCAAAAAGGGTGGGGTGGGGGTGGGAGAGGGGAAAGGTCTTGTCACCGATCACTGGGGAAAGTTCACCGTGAAACGCCAAATGTAAACAAAAGCACGCCGCTTTACCTGGTTTAAGCACGAGACGTGTTCACACCGGTGGCTGGCCTGAAGTCAAGTGACCCGTAAAATGTAAACGATAGTGACCTCTACATATAGTTTATATAGATAAACTAAAAATGCATTAATTTAATTACGGTAAGTTCGATCGATCTGAAATTTTGATACGATGCATTGTTAGGTCAGACGGGTCCGTGTGCCAAATTTCAGTTCGATCGGATCATGGGAAGTGGGTCATTTTTGACTTCTGTTGTTCCGCCCGCCCGCCGAGCCCAAGACAGAGAGAGAGAGACGGCCGCGAAGTTAATATAAGGGATTTAAAAATAATCACTACTGTTAGTTATGTCTTATATATAAGGGATTTATAGTCAAAAACTTTGTTTTTACGCGTTTGTTTTTTAAATCCCTTATATTAACTTCACCGGCGTCTCTCTCTCTCTCTCTCTCTCTGTCTGTCTGTCTTGAGCTCGGCGGGCGGAAAAACAGAAGTCAAAAATGACCAATTTCCCATTATCCGATCAAACTGAAATTTGGCACACGGACCCGTCGAACCTAACAATGCATCGTATCAAAATTTCAGATCGATCGAACGTACCATAATTAAATTAATGCATTTTTAGTTTATCCTTATATGAGGTATGTAATTCAAAATTCACTGTTTGTTTTTTTTATTTTAAATTCCAGTTCCACGTGAGTTTGAGTTGACGCCGACCGTCGTGTTGACGACGACCGTCGTGCCGACACCCCCTCACATCCCACCCCCATTTATTAAAGACAAGGGACATCACTCAGTGTCAGTCTGTAAATGTTTAAAAATAATCACTACTGTTAGTTATGTCTCATATATAAGGGATTTATAGTCAAAAACTTTGTTTTTACGGGTTTGTTTTTTTAAATCCCTTATATTAAATCCCTTATACGTGTGAACACGTCTCGTGCTTAAACCAGGTAAAGCGGCGTGCTTTTGTTTACATTTGGCGTTTCACGGTGAACTTTCCCCAGCGATCGGTGACAAGACCTTTCCCCTCTCCCACCCCCACCCACCCTTTTTGGGTTAAAAGCAGAGGGGAGTAAAGACAGATTCAGTCTGTAGATATTTGTAAATACTTTAAGTTCTGTCTCATATATAAGGGATTTATAGTCAAAAACGTTGTTTTTACTGGTTTGTTTTATTTGATTACCTTCTTCTCGCGACCGATGTAACAGGCCAGATTTAACCCCTGACCAGAATATACCCGGGTATAATCTGGCCTAGGCAAGAATATACCCCTCCAGGCCTTTGACAACATGAGGATATATAGTAAAAAATGAATGAATTACTATTTTGACATTTATTGGTGTCAGAGTTAAACTCATTTTTTAAGTAGGACAGATGCTTTATTTACAATAAATTAATAATATTAAATTAATTAATTTTATTACGATGTCTGATAGGATGGTAAAGTTTTATCTAAAGTTACAGTCTACACAAGTAGAGATGGAATCAGTTATCTAAAGTTACAGTCTACACAAGTAGAGATGGAATCAGTTATCTAAAGTTACAGTCTACACAAGTAGAGATGGAATCAGTTATCTAAAGTTACAGTCTACACAAGTAGAGATGGAATCAGTTATCTAAAGTTACAGTCTACACAAGTAGAGATGGAATCAGTTATCTAAAGTTACAGTCTACACAAGTAGAGATGGAATCAGTTATCTAAAGTTACAGTCTACACAAGTAGAGATGGAATCAGTTATCTAAAGTTACAGTCTACACAAGTAGAGATGGAATCAGTTATCTAAAGTTACAGTCTACACAAGTAGAGATGGAATCAGTTATCTAAAGTTACAGTCTACACAAGTAGAGATGGAATCAGTTATCTAAAGTTACAGTCTACACAAGTAGAGATGGAATTAGCGGTTTTTGGTGTGTTTTTTAAAGTTTTAAATTTGATTATTTCAAGCAATACATGAATTGATTTTGTTATTATTTTTAAAGATAATTTAAGCGCGACAGGGACTATAGTTATAGCTTTTATAGTTATAGCTTTTATAGTTATAGCTTTTCAAACGCGTGCGAATATTTATTTCGTGGAAGTCGCTTATTTATCAAATCATTATGTTTAATTTTTTTTTGTATGGCAATGAAGGTTTTTTTTACATTTTTGAATAACATTATGCATGAATGTTTTGTTTGTTTGTTTGTTTGTTTTCCCTCGCATACAGTTTAAATGTTACAGGCAACAACGGTTTATGCCTATCTTCATTTTGTTTTTGAAATAAACATATCATGGCGCCATTCCCCTTTAAAAAAAATTCTGTAGGCAGACTCGTGCCGACGATAAAAATGAGTTATCAAAATTTCAGATTGATCAACTGTACTGTAATTAAATTAATGAAATTTTAGATTATCTCTATTTATCCTTATGTACCATGCTAATTTCTGTGCTAGAGCTGATGTCGGGAAACCATGGCTCGCGAGCCAGATGTGTCTCTATTGTGGAGGACCTGGGTTGAAATAATTGAGAACCTTGGTTTAAATGTTTGAGAGGGGAGCGGACGGTGGGTAGGCGACGTGCCTGGAGTGTAATGATGCGCTCAGACAATTACCGGAAATGAAAGTATTCCGGCCTCTCTCTTTCCCCCCCCCCTTCAGGTACGGGATGTTGGGTGGTCAAATGCGCATAAATCGTTTCAATGAATTCTGAGTCGGACGTGGGACGTGGGAAAACGCCTATGCGCTCACGCCCGGCGACCACGCCGATGTATCAATGAACTCTGAATGGACCACGGAACGTGAGGAATACACCTAACACCTCACGTCTGGTTGATTGGATCAGCTATTAAGGGGCGTTGGTTGTAAGGAAGACAACAGTTATTTATCATTGTGACTTGTAAAGAAAGTCACGGATAAAACCGGGAAAGAATTCGTGGGGGGGAATTAAGGGTCGAAGGTTAATAGATTAAACTTTGACACCTCGAGGGAAACCGAGGATATAAGGGAGAGTTTAGAGTGTTTAGGGGAGAACAACCCACCCCGGGGTAACAGAACAGGTTAGGGACATGTAGAGACCAGGACAGAGAGTAGCCCACCACAGAGGAAACGACAGGCAGTGAGAGAGAGTCGTAGAGATAGAGAGCAGATGTAACCAGAAGTTATGGCAAATAACAAGAAGAACTGTTAGCATTAAAGCTGCCTTTGTTTTGAGTATGATAGTTGAAGAGTCAGTCAAGAAGTACGACGAAGGAGCTTTACAATGGTGGCATAGCGGTGGGATTTGACCTTACAGCGTCTTCGAGGAGAAAAGCTCTTTATTCCTATCATATTGACTGTAATGCACAGTGCACGATCCAGTTCCAGTCGAACAAAACCGAAAATGGCCACAGCTCTTAATAACCTAACCACCTTCAATGGAACCTCTGCCTGGCAGACGTTTATTGTGCAATTTGAGTCGTCAGCTAAAATTTTGAAATGGAACCAGGAGGAGAAACTTCTTTACCTAGGCGTCTCATTAAAGGATGCTGCTGCTGACTTCGCCTATAACGAGATTGGCGAAGAGGAAAGAAATACCTTTGACAAATTGAAAGACGCACTGGCGGATAGATTCAGCGACCATAGAACACCAGCATTCTTTCAAAACTTATTGGAAAGAAGAAATTTTCTCAGCTCGGAAACGACAGCGGAGTATGCGACTGATCTAAAAAGGTTGGTCGTCAAGAGCTTTCCCACGGCAGATCAAACCACACGTGATGCCATCGGTTTTAAACAATTTCTTCGTGGACTTCCAGACCAGTCGATGGTGTCACAAGTGGGCATAATGGCCATGCCACCCACTGTAGACAAGGCGAGAGCTGCCCTTGACCAGCTTCTAAATTTGAGGGACAACGTGTGTGTGCCGGGACAGAAGGTGGCATCAGTTGCTACAGACCAGTTAGTGCGAGAAATACGCGAGCTCAAGGACGACATCAGATCACTCATCACCTCGCAAAGAGAGCCATTTCGTCAATCGGTACATGAACCGAGGCCACGTCAATCGGTACCTGAACCGAGGTCATATAGGAGGGCGGAGCCTAGATGCTATAACTGCAGCCAAACCGGGCATATTTCAAGAAACTGCCCCAACAGAAGACCAGGAGGACGAAATCCTCAACGTTTAAACTAAATCAGGCCGCCTCAGGGAACCGCTTCCAAAATGTTAGATCACAAACAATGAGTGCTGTCTATGTGCCAGTGGTGATCTGTGGAGTGGACACTCAGTTCTTATTAGATACAGGGGCGGCCGTGACGATATTATCAAGGAGAGTTTTTAGTAAAATCCACCAACAATTAACATTAAATGACCACCTGGTTCCATTGCATCTCCAGTCGGCCAGTGGTTCGTCAGTGAAACTTTATGGAGTCTGTGACATAGATTTAATTCTAGACAACAAGAAATACCCATGGACGGTTCACATTGCTGACATAGCAGAGGATGGTTACCTAGGATTTGATTTCCTAGGTCACTACAATTTTTCATTTTCCATTAAACGTGGACTAAATCTGCATAGACATAAAGTGCCCGTGGTGACAAAATTTATAAATTCAGTAACTCAGCCGGATAAAAGTTTTACATGTATAAGGACACTTTATGAGGAAACGTTGAAAACCAGTGGGCTAAATGAGGAAGAACAGGAAAAATTGTGGTTTTCATTACAAAGGAACAAAGACCTATTTTCAACCTCTTCATTAGACGTGGGTAGGACATCAATAATTAAGCACGAAATTCCGACAGGAGATGCCAGACCTATAAAAATTCCTCCCCGACGACCTCCAAGAGCTTTTGAAAATGAAGTTGATGACGTCATTGCTGCTCAACTTGAAGCGGGAATTATTAGAGAGTCAAAATCCCCGTGGTCAGCGCCATTGCATTTTATTAGGAAGAAAAACAACGAGGTTCGAGTGGTATGTGATTATAGGGAACTAAATAAGGTCACTCAAAAGGATAGTTTTCCACTCCCTAGGTGCAATGAACTAATAGAGGCAATGGCAAGTGCAAAATATTTTTGTTCCTTGGATCTACAATCAGCATACTACCAGATAGAAGTAGAGGAAAAGGATAAGGCCAAAACAGCTTTTTCCACGCTGAATGGCCACTATGAATACAACGTAACGCCCATGGGATTGACAGGAGCACCCGCAACATTTCAAAGATGTATGGAAACGGTTTTCAAAGGCCTCAATTATAGGACCTTAGTTGTGTTCATCGATGACATTTGTATTTTTGGTGAGACTTTTCAGCAGTGTTTGGAGCGTTTCGAGGAAGCTATGTCGAGATTGAGGCAGGCAGGACTTAAACTGAAACCAGAAAAATGTGTTCTTTTCAAACCCGAGACTAGATTCTTGGGTTATGTTGTGTCAGGTGAAGGAGTTAAGACTGACCCCGAAAAGGTGGAGGCTATTGTTCAATTTCCTAAACCACAAAATGTGTCGGCGTTGAGGAGTTTTCTTGGAATGGCATCATATTACAGAAGATGGATAAAAGGGCACTCAACCATCGCCGCGCCTTTAAATCGTTTATTAGAAGGACGTAAGAATAAGACTTTAGATTGGAACGAAGAGTGTGAACTAGCATTCTCAAAATTAAAACAATGTTTGGTGTCCTCAGACATTATGGCACAGCCACAAAACGATGGCGGTAGCTTTATAATTGACTGTGACGCGAGTGCTACGGCTATAGGATGCACTCTTTCCCAGATGCAGTGGTCGAATCGTGATCAGCAACTTATTGAAAGACCAATTTACCATGCCAGTAAGTCTCTAAATCGAGCAGAGAGACGTTATTGTGTAACTAGACGAGAACTTCTGGCAGTTGTGACATTCGCCAATCAGTTTCGACATTTTCTCTTAGGAAGGAAGTTCATTGTTAGGACTGACCATAGTTCCCTGAGATGGTTACTATCGTTCCGTAACCCCACAGATCAAATAGCAAGATGGATAGAACTATTGTCACAATTTGATTTCGATATTGAGCATCGTAGTGGAACAAAGCACAACAACGCCGATTTTTTATCTAGAAGTGAACAAGAAGGTTGTCTGTTTTATAACAAAGATGAGATACTACAAGACCTCCCTTGTCACGGCTGTGACCTGTGCACTAGGAGATTCAGACAATGGTCAGAATTTTATAAGGAAGAAGACATTATTCCAATTTCCACGACTAGTAGCCAATTGCCCCAGAATGTTGTTGTGAAACTTAATATGGTGACCACCCGCAGCAAGAGACTGGATCAAGTTAACTCCCAGGCTGTGTCGACGACGGCAGGTACAATGGGCGACGATAATGGCACACGGGACACGGCCCTCCGTTCCCATGACAATCGTGAATTACCGTGTACTGATGGATCCGCACCCAATGTCCTGACTGAGAATGAGTCAGGGGAGGCGTTTAATACAGGGAATAATACACATCAATTCTTTGAAGGGCTTGAAGTATCCAAAGAAATGCTTAGAAATTTGCAACAAGAAGATAAAGATTTAAGCCATGTCTTTAAGTGGATTAAAAATAAAACAAAACCAAAGAGAGAGGAGATTAGTGGAGAGTCACCGGCAGTTAGAAATCTGTGGTTAAATCTGGACTTACTTATCGTTGTGGACGGAGTGTTGTGTAAACGTTGGTTTAATCCCGGTCGCAAGGACGAAAATTTAAAGATTATGCTACCAAAGGCTCTAGTAGACACCGTCTTGATTAAAATGCATTCGTCAGTTTATGCTGGTCATCTGGGCATAAACAAGGTCCTAGACAATGTTAGAAAGTACTACAGTTGGTACAAAATGAAAAGAGACATTCAAGTGTTCATCACAAACTGTTCTACCTGTCAGCACACTAAACGTCCTCATGCCAACAGTTCAGCAAAGTTACAATCATTCCTAACAGGATCTCCTTTACAAAGAGTGTGTACTGATTTTATTGGTCCTCTGCCTGTGACTGATAAAGGAAACAGATACATTCTGGTAGTCGTGGATGCTTTCACCAAATATACGCAAGCATACGCACTGCCAGATTGTTCAGCGGAGACTACAGCGTCTACCTTGGTGAGTGAATTTTTCTCTATTTTTGGCTGTCCCTTAGAGTTACATTCAGATCAAGGATCCAATTACCAAAGTAAACTGTTTAAACAAGTTATGGAAATACTTGAAATCAACCAGACTAGAACCTCATCTTTTCACCCCGCCAGCAACGGGCAAGTTGAACGTTTTAACTCCGTGCTGATAAAGATGATATCAGCTTTCGTCACCGAAAACCAAAAGGACTGGGATGTCCACCTTCCACTGTTAACCAGTGCGTACAGAACCCACAAACATCCCAGCACCGGCTACAGCCCTAATTACCTGATGTTTGGGCGGGAACTCTACCAGCCCATTCACCTTTCAATGGGAGCTCCGTTACCTGAGAAAAGTCTCAGTCAGCCCGTGCCGGAGTACGTGTTAAAGTTGGAACAAAAGTTGGACGAGATTTATGCGACAGCCAGGAAACACCTGAGAACAGCAGCGCAGCGTCAGAAACGTGACCATGACGCCCGAGCTGTACATCACACATTCAATGTGGGAGATGTTGTGTTGTATTTAGATTTGACTAAAAAGCTTGGTCGGAACCCTAAATTGAACCCCAATAAATGGTGTGGGCCATTCGTAATTAGTCGAAAATTTAGTGATGTGTTATTCGAGATTCGTGGAGAAGGAAAAGTGAGGCCCAAAATAATTCACCACGATCGATTGAAATGCTACCATCATGACAATAATCTTCCAGATGGCATTTTAAAACTTCAAACGGACTGCTTGAAAAACAAATTAATGTGTGCTACTCCAGAGCTTCCAAAAGTCTTCATGGAGAATTAATGTTATTACAGACTTTTTTTTATTTCTACTTCTGATAAAATGAAACGGACCTAACTCAACCTTTGACTTAAATTTCAACTGGTGTCCCTTGAAAAATTCTGTGTACTAGTTTTCTTTTCAGGTTAAATATGATACCGTTCATAACATACTTTATTATTCTATATTGATGGTTTATGAATTAAGATTGCACTCATTGATTAGTGTTTGTATTTTACGATGCTTTGAAATTTAGACACAATTTTTTTTGTGTGGTTCAGTTCTTGTGTGTGAAATTTTAATGTGTTATGAGCAGGTTATGTAGCTTGTAACATGCTTAAAATCTGATGAATTAGGTGCTTACATTGACCTACTTGTGTTTTGGTAGCATTGCTCCTTGAAACTATTTTGGAATTATGTTTATGATGCATAAATTTATTTTAACGGAAGATGACTATGATTTCTTACTATGTTTAGACTGAAGATGATATGCTTAATCAATTCCTTACCATATATTAGTTTCATAATCATTTGTTTTTATACTATATTGACATTACACATTGATTTTTTTTCTCTTTTCATATTTTCCTAACTATGGTTACAGTCTTAATGCTAACTGCTTACTGTTCAATGTACCTTGTTTTAATTAATGGTAGTTGTGTATGAGAGTTGAACTGCCAGGTATCTGACACAAATTGACAAACTGATTACACACTAGATTTGACAGACGTGTAGAGGTTGACATAGAAGTGCAGGTGTAGGATAATAATGGTTGAGTATATGGGAGTTCAGTTGTTGCGGTACACACAATTTAGCGTCATTGTTAATTCGTATTTGAATAGTGCTGAGGGTCTTAGTCACTCAAAGCCATTTGAAGACAATTAAACATAACGCGGAGATGTTACGAAATGTCGGGACGACATTGTTTTGTAAACAGGGTGTATTGTGGAGGACCTGGGTTGAAATAATTGAGAACCTTGGTTTAAATGTTTGAGAGGGGAGCGGACGGTGGGTAGGCGACGTGCCTGGAGTGTAATGATGCGCTCAGACAATTACCGGAAATGAAAGTATTCCGGCCTCTCTCTTTCCCCCCCCCCACCCCCAGGTACGGGATGTTGGGTGGTCAAATGCGCATAAATCGTATCAATGAATTCTGAGTCGGACGTGGGACGTGGGAAAACGCCTATGCGCTCACGCCCGGCGACCACGCCGATGTATCAATGAACTCTGAATGGACCACGGAACGTGAGGAATACACCTAACACCTCACGTCTGGTTGATTGGATCAGCTATTAAGGGGCGTTGGTTGTAAGGAAGACAACAGTTATTTATCATTGTGACTTGTAAAGAAAGTCACGGATAAAACCGGGAAAGAATTCGTGGGGGGGAAATTAAGGGTCGAAGGTTAATAGATTAAACTTTGACACCTCGAGGGAAACCGAGGATATAAGGGAGAGTTTAGAGTGTTTAGGGGAGAACAACCCACCCCGGGGTAACAGAACAGGTTAGGGACATGTAGAGACCAGGACAGAGAGTAGCCCACCACAGAGGAAACGACAGGCAGTGAGAGAGAGTCGTAGAGATAGAGAGCAGATGTAACCAGAAGTTATGGCAAATAAAGAGAAGAACTGTTAGCATTAAAGCTGCCTTTGTTTTGAGTATGATAGTTGAAGAGTCAGTCAAGAAGTACGACGAAGGAGCTTTACACTATTGATGGCTGCATCTGGCTCTCAGAAAAAAAATTCGATTATAAAAAGTTTATTCAGACTTTTTTGAACTACATGTTAATTGCATATAAAAAAACAGCATAACAAGGTTATTAAAAATAATTCAGAGACGTAATTATTGTACTTTCAGAGTTGAAATTGCACAAAATGCCCACATTTCCTTGATTTTTTTTGGTATTAAACGTATTGTATGGCTCTCACATAATTACGTTTCAAAATATGTGGTGTTTGTGGCTATCTGGGATAAAAAGTTTCCCGACCCCTGTGCTAGAGTGTCGCCGTGTGTATTATATTGATCAACCATTTTAATACTTTCCTGTCACGCGGTGCTGTGCGTATGATATTAAAGATACTTTTTGAAAATATATTCCCGATATTTAAATGTAAATGCTAGTAATTGCTAGTCTGTGTCGTGGTGCGCACCATGTTAAACATGTTTTTAGAACCCTTTCCCGTGATCAAATCGAGCTGAAATTTTAGCAGAAAGTAATGGGGGTGAGACTGCAATCAAGCTTTTTAAATAGGTAAATGTAAAGCAAAAACAAATGCAGATTAGGACTTTTATCCCAATAACAATTTCAAGAAGAAAGCGTCTTAGCACAATTATGGCCTTACTTTTGGCAAGATTGTATAATATGGCCGCACTCGAGATCTTGAACAACCCAGGCGTATGTATTAAACGAAAAAAACGGGGGGGGGGCGGGGGTGGTTACTTCAGGGTCATAAGCTACATTCTGACAGGAACAGGGGACAACCACATGACAACCACATGACAACTACATGACAACCACATGACAACCACATGACAACCACATGACAACCACATGACAACCACATGACAACCACATGACAACCACATGACAACCACATGAAAACCACATGACAACCACATGACAACCACATGACAACCACATGACAACCACATGACAACCACATGACAACCACATGACAACCACATGACAACCACATGACAACCACATGACAACCACATGACAACCACATGACAACCACATGACAACCACATCCTTCTCAAAGATAGAGTAATTCAACACATGAACACTTGCATTATATAACAACTACATGAACACATAAAAACTACATGACTACTTGAATCAAAAAGTGGAAAGGGTTGGCTGAGGAAACAAGGAAAACCAACACTATCAACATTTAAAACTCTAATAAGAATGCAAGACTAGACATAAACCAATGATAAGCGTAGGACGTAATTATCTTCTGTATAGAAGAAGCGTCTGTAAATGATAAGATAAGATAAGATAAGAGTAAGGAATCTAAAGTGTTCGCACGCTTTGAAAAGCAACAAGTATAACCACGCGTAATCAAACACTACATGATTATTTTAAAAGAATAATTTAAGTTAATATAAAATGAAAAAAATAAAAACGCCGATTTCATAAATATTTTTATAGACTGTATCTTCAATCGTTGAAATTATATAAGATTTTCATTCATCTTTAACTATTTTATAATTATTATTTTATTTTAATTAAAACCATTTTGTTACTTAACAAAAGAGTTTAATTTCGCTGACAGAGCTAAAACATGAAGAGAACGTTTAAAAAGTCATTCATCAAATTTTTACTACATTTATATATCCCAATGTTGTCAAAGGGGTAAATTCTGGCCTGAGGTGGTATATTCTGGCCTAGGCCAGATTGTACCCGGGTATATTCTGGTCAGGGGTTTAATCTGGCCTGAGGGGGTATATTCTGGCCTAGGCCAGATTGTACCCGGGTATATTCTGCTCAGGGGTTTAATCTGGCCTGAGGGGGTATATTCTGGTCTAGACCAGATTGTACCCGGGTATATTCTGGTCAGGGGTTTAATCTGGCCTGAGGGGGTATATTCTGGCCTAGGCCAGATTGTACCCGGGTATATTCTGGTCAGGGGTTTAATCTGGCCTGAGGGGGTATATTCTGGCCTAGGCCAGATTGTACCCGGGTATATTCTGGTCAGGGGTTCAATCTGGCCTGAGGGGGTATATTCTGGTCAGGGGTTTAATCTGGCCTGAGGGGGTATATTCTGGTCAGAGGTTTAATCTGGCCTGAGGGGGTATATTCTGGTCAGGGGTTTAATCTGGCCTGAGGGGGTATATTCTGGTCAGGGGTTTAATCTGGCCTGAGGGGGTATATTCTGGTCAGGGGTTTAATCTGGCCTGAGGGGGTATATTCTGGTCAGGGGTATATTCTGGTCAGGGTTATATTCTGGTCAGGGGTATATTCTGGTCAGGGGTATCTTCTGGCCTGTTACACTGGGACGTTCTTGTGGACAACAGGGAGTGTGGTCATCTCTGCTCGGATTGGGTGGGCGGGGTGGTTGACCTCTCCCAGGGAGTGTGGTCATCTCTGCTCGCATTGGGTGGGCGGGGTGGTTGACCTCTCCCCCCCTTCTTATCTCCCCTTTTATATCATGTCTGACCTGAACGGTAATAACGTTTAGCCTGTTGTTTGGTGGTCGGCGATGTTTGTATAGATCTTAGCGAGCCAGTCGACGGTGTAAAGGTGGACGCCCTCCCACCCCACCTGGGATATGGTTTACCCGTGGTTAATGGAGAGTGGGGGAAAGCGGATATCGGAATGTTAGTGTAAGCGGTGGAGGTGGGGGGTGGGTTACGGTGTGAAGTTAAGGTTTTGATAAGGGTTAAGGTGACGATGTCAGCTTGAATTGTTTTAAAGTGATGTGGGAAACAGAGATGTGAAGGTTAGTTGCTAACTGATTAAATATATATATATATTATATGTATATGTATATATTTATATGTCAGTTAAAGATGGTATGTATAGTCCTGAGTTCAGACATGTCGTCACAGAACAGCGAACGTTTCGACAGAAAGCCTCTCTCAACGAACAAAAAGTCAATGAAAACTTAGATCCGGTGTTATCGATAGGGGGGGGGTAAAGAGTTGTAACGATGTTAGGTAAGATGTTAGGTAAGATGTTAGGTAAGATGTTAGGTAAGATGTTAGGTAAGATGTTAGGTAAGATGTTAGGTAAGATGTTAGGTAAGATGTTAGGTAAGATGTTAGGTAAGATGTTAGGTAAGATGTTAGGTAAGATGTTAGGTAAGATGTTAGGTAAGATGTTAGGTAAGATGTTAGGTAAGATGTTAGGTAAGATGTTAGGTAAGATGTTAGGTAAGATGTTAGGTAAGATGTTAGGTAAGATGTTAGGTAAGATGCTAGGTAAGATGCTAGGTAAGATGTTAGGTAAGATGCTAGGTAAGATGTTAGGTAAGATGTTAGGTAAGATGTTAGGTAAGATGTTAGGTAAGATGTTAGGTAAGATGTTAGGTAAGATGTTAGGTAAGATGTTAGGTAAGATGTTAGGTAAGATGTTAGGTAAGATGTTAGGTAAGATGTTAGGTAAGATGTTAGGTAAGATGTTAGGTAAGATGTTAGGTAAGATGTTAGGTAAGATGTTAGGTAAGATGTTAGGTAAGATGTTAGGTAAGATGTTAGGTAAGATGTTAGGTAAGATGTTAGGTTAGATGTTAGGTAAGATGTTAGGTAAGATGTTAGGTAAGCTGTTAGGTAAGATGTTAGGTAAGATGTTAGGTAAGATGTTAGGTTAGATGTTAGGTAAGATGTTAGGTAAGATGTTAGGTAAGATGTTAGGTAAGATGTTAGGTAAGATGTTAGGTAAGATGTTAGGTAAGATGTTAGGTAAGATGTTAGGTTAGATGTTAGGTAAGATGTTAGGTAAGATGTTAGGTAAGATGTTAGGTAAGATGTTAGGTAAGATGTTAGGTAAGATGTTAGGTAAGATATTAGGTAAGATGTTAGGTAAGATGTTAGGTAAGATGTTAGGTAAGATGTTAGGTCAGATGTTAGGTTAGATGTTAGGTAAGATGTTAGGTAAGATGTTAGGTAAGATGTTAGGTAAGATGTTAGGTAAGATGTTAGGTTAGATGTTAGGTAAGATGTTAGGTAAGATGTTAGGTAAGATGTTAGGTAAGATGTTAGGTAAGATGTTAGGTAAGATGTTAGGTAAGATGTTAGGTTAGATGTTAGGTAAGATGTTAGGTAAGATGTTAGGTAAGATGTTAGGTAAGATGTTAGGTAAGATGTTAGGTAAGATGTTAGGTTCGATGTTAGGTTCGATGTTAGGTAAGATGTTAGGTAAGATGTTAGGTAAGATGTTAGGTAAGATGTTAGGTAAGATGTTAGGTAAGATGTTAGGTAAGATGTTAGGTAAGATGTTAGGTAAGATGTTAGGTAAGATGTTAGGTAAGATGTTAGGTAAGATGTTAGGTTCGATGTTAGGTTCGATGTTAGGTAAGATGTTAGGTAAGATGTTAGGTAAGATGTTAGGTAAGATGTTAGGTAAGATGTTAGGTAAGATGTTAGGTAAGATGTTAGGTAAGATGTTAGGTAAGATGTTAGGTAAGATGTTAGGTAAGATGTTAGGTAAGATGTTAGGTAAGATGTTAGGTAAGATGTTAGGTAAGATGTTAGGTAAGATGTTAGGTAAGATGTTAGGTAAGATATTAGGTAAGATGTTAGGTAAGATGTTAGGTAAGATGTTAGGTTCGATGTTAGGTAAGATGTTAGGTAAGATGTTAGGTAAGATGTTAGGTAAGATGTTAGGTAAGATGTTAGATAAGATGTTAGGTAAGATGTTAGGTAAGATGTTAGGTTAGATGTTAGGTAAGACGTTAGGTAAGATGTTATTTAAAATGTTAGGTTGCACATGGTGAGAGTGAACGTGGCGAATCTAGAACATGTCAAAATTTGTTAATGATCTTATTGATTAATTATCTGCTTCTCAAATAATCTGATTGACTAAATCTGACCTCCAATTGATCTGATTTGCTTATTTTCTGAAAGGCTAATGATCTGATGTGCTAAAGTTCTGTTAACTAATCCGATTTGTTTATGAGTTTATTGACTAATGATCTGATTTGCTTATCATCTGATTGGCTAATTGTGTGATTTGCTTATCATCTGATTGGCTAAAGGTGTGATTTGCTTATCATCTGATTGGCTAATGGTGTGATATGCTTATCATCTGATTGGCTAATGGTGTGATATGCTTATCATCTGATTGGCTAAGAACACGATGAGCCTATGATTTTATAGACAGGGATATTAAATGCGTTTAATGAAAAGAATTTATTAAACTTGTTGAATATACAACAACAACAAATTATTGATGACATTAAGTGACTCATTCAATGTTTCTCTAGAGACTATAAATAGACAAATAAATATTTTAAAGAAGATCAGAAGACCATTAAGAGAGATTCTTTAAACCACTGTCTATCTTTTTATGACACATTTTTTACCATTTAATCATCATTGACTGGGGCACTCTTAGGTTGCCATTTAATCATCATTGACTGGGCCACTCTTACTTTGCCATTTAATCATCATTGACTGGGGCACTCTTAGGTTGCCATTTAATCATCATTGACTGGGGCACTCTTAGGTTGCCATTTAATCATCATTGACTGGGGCACTCTTAGGTTGCCATTTAATCATCATTGACTGGGGCACTCTTAGGTTGCCATTTAATCATCATTGACTGGGGCACTCTTAGGTTGCCATTTAATCATCATTGACTGGGGCACTCTTAGGTTGCCATTTAATCATCATTGACTGGGGCACTCTTAGGTTGCCATTTAATCATCATTGACTGGGGCACTCTTAGGTTGCCATTTAATCATCATTGACTGGGGCACTCTTAGGTTGCCATTTAATCATCATTGACTGGGGCACTCTTAGGTTGCCATTTAATCATCATTGACTGGGGCACTCTTAGGTTGCCATTTAATCATCATTGACTGGGGCACTCTTAGGTTGCCATTTAATCATCATTGACTGGGGCACTCTTAGGTTGCCATTTAATCATCATTGACTGGGGCACTCTTAGGTTGCCATTTAATCATCATTGACTGGGGCACTCTTAGGTTGCCATTTAATCATCATTGACTGGGGCACTCTTAGGTTGCCATTTAATCATCATTGACTGGGGCACTCTTAGGTTGCCATTTAATCATCATTGACTGGGGCACTCTTAGGTTGCCATTTAATCATCATTGACTGGGGCACTCTTAGGTTGCCATTTAATCATCATTGACTGGGGCACTCTTAGGTTGCCATTTAATCATCATTGACTGGGGCACTCTTAGGTTGCCATTTAATCATCATTGACTGGGGCACTCTTAGGTTGCCATTTAATCATCATTGACTGGGGCACTCTTAGGTTGCCATTTAATCATCATTGACTGGGGCACTCTTAGGTTGCCATTTAATCATCATTGACTGGGGCACTCTTAGGTTGCCATTTAATCATCATTGACTGGGCCACACTTATGTTGCCATTTAATCATCATTGACTGGGCCACACTTATGTTGCCATTTAATCATCATTGACTGGGCCACACTTATGTTGCCATTTAATCATGATTGACTGGGCCACACTTATGTTGCCATTTAATCATCATTGACTGGGCCACACTTATGTTGCCATTTAATCATCATTGACTGGGGCACTCTTAGGTTGCCATTTAATCATTTACTGGGGCACTCTTAGGTTGCCATTTAATCATCATTGACTGGGCCACACTTATGTTGCCATTTAATCATCATTGACTGGGCCACACTTATGTTGCCATTTAATCATCATTGACTGGGCCACACTTATGTTGCCATTTAATCATCATTGACTGGGGCACTCTTAGGTTGCCATTTAATCATTTACTGGGGCACTCTTAGGTTGCCATTTAATCATCATTGACTGGGGCACTCTTAGGTTGCCATTTGATCATCATTGACTGGGCCACACTTATGTTGCCATTTAATCATCATTGACTGGGGCACTCTTAGGTTGCCATTTGATCATCATTGACTGGGGCACTCTTAGGTTGCCATTTGATCATCATTGACTGGGGCACTCTTAGGTTGCCATTTGATCATCATTGACTGGGGCACTCTTAGGTTGTCATTTGATCATCATTGACTGGGCCACACTTATGTTGCCATTTAATCATCATTGACTGGGCCACACTTATGTTGCCATTTGATCATCATTGACTGGGGCACTCTTAGGTTGCCATTTAATCATCATTGACTGGGGCACTCTTATGTTGCCATTTAATCATCATTGACTGGGGCACTCTTAGGTTGCCATTTGATCATGATTGACTGGGGCACTCTTAGGTTGCCATTTGATCATGATTGACTGGGGCACTCTTACTTTGCCATTTAATCATCATTGACTGGGGCACTCTTAGGTTGCCATTTAATCATCATTGACTGGGGCACTCTTAGGTTGCCATTTAATCATCATTGACTGGGGCACTCTTATGTTGCCATTTGATCATGGGCACTCCTCCCTCACATTCCTACATCTACTGAATTATTATAAAAATAATATTGAATCTAAAACTCTGGATGTCCATAAAAATTTTGTTCAGCATTCATTTCGTGTAAAATTGTCTTCTGTCATTGAATCTCCAGAGAATCGACGTGTTACATAGTTGTGGGCTGAAACATAACAGAACCGAATGTCAGCAGTAGGACAAAATGGGTGTATGGGTCGAGGGTGGGTCGTGTATGGGTCGAGGTTGGGTCGTGCATGGATCGAAGGTTGGTGTGTGAGCATGGAATGGCTGCAAGGAAGGTTGGTCGAGTTGAATGCACGCTCGGCTGGCGTACCGAGTGTCACGGGTTCGAATCTCCATGAAGGCAGGGAATCCCGGGGCCAAGGGTGCCCATAAGTCCACCCAGCTCCGAATAGGTATATAGCTGGGAATATCGTGGTCCCTCGTAGCCTTTGCCCGTGAACGCTGCGTCACTTGTCAATACATTCTTACCGGTACTGAAACCGTAGGACGCAATAATCTTCTGTATAGGCGACAATTGGATCTTGACATTGAAAATCTAATGGTGTTTTTTGGGAATATTTTCATAACCCAGCAGTCGTTAAGAAAAATAAAAGTCTCATCAGCCTCATGAGCCTTCATCATCTGAAGGCTGGAGCTGAACAACATTCTCCTCCAAGGCTCTTTACCTCTTTCCCCCAATCCCTCGGAAGAATTACCCATTTAAGTCTTTCCCATTTAACACAGAGCGTTGTTTCGAAATTTCACCCAAAACACCCCAGTTTCTTTGACATTAAAAAAAAATATAAACAAAAAAATATGGAAACTAAAGTAGGAACGACAACAACAGAGCCGTTTAGAGGTTTACGTCCCTTAAACGGAATCCAATGAATAAAATTCGTGGGCGTTACGCCCGGGTCGGGCCGCCTTTGTGCTGTCCGTCTTTCTCTTTGTTGGTCTATGTGTTTGTGTCTGCGGCGATGGTGGTGGGTGGGGGTGGGGGAGGTGATGGGGGGCTACCAGGTCTAATTGTATTCAGATTGCAGTCCCCTGGCCGAAATAAGCCCCAAATTTCATGGTGAACTCAATTTAAGGTGTCATCTGTTCTTGGTGTCATTGTTGACATCATGGTGTCATTAGTTCATGGTGTCATCAGAGCATAGTGTCATTGTTGACATCATGGTGTCATTAGTTCATGGTTTCATCAGAACATAGTGTCATTGATGACATCATGGTGTCATTAGTTCATGGTGTCATCAGAGCATATTGTCATTGTTGACATCATGGTGTCATTAGTTCATGGTGTCATCAGAGCAAAGTGTCATTGTTGACATCATGGTGTCATTAGTTCATGGTGTCATCAGAGCATAGTGTCATTGATGACATCATGGTGTCATTAGTTCATGGTGTGATCAGAGCATAGTGCCATTGATGATATCAGGGTGTCATTAGTTTATGGTTTCATCAGAGCATAGTGTCATTGATTCATTGACATTCACGTAAATGGCTTCCTCTGTCAACCATGTCATCAGATCGGGTTGTCATCATCTCATGATGTTATCAGTAGAGAATGTCATCATTTAAAGAAGTTTATCAGTAGAGAATGTCATCATTTCACGATGTTATTAGTAGAGAATGTCATCATTTGTTTGTGTATGTCATCAGCTGGTGGTGTCATCCTTTCACAATGACATCATTTCAAGGTGTTATAAGTCCGTGGTGTCCGACATTAATTGTATCATCAAATGTCATTAGTTCGTCGTACCATGACATCATGGTGTCATTAGTTCATGGTGTCATCCATTCGTGGTGTCATCAGTTCGTGGTGTCATCCATTCGTGGTGTCATCCATTTGTGGTGTCATCAGTGTGCGGTTTCATATTTCCTTAATCAATTTAAGATATATGACAACGCAATTAGAGATATTTATTGCGTGATTTTGCCCTTCATACGAAAATTATAGTAATAATATAAAATAATAATAAAAACTAGATACGCCCCGCGGCGTAGCATACGCCGCAGACTTGCTCATGGATAGTGCAAAGAAAAAGGGGGGAGGGACAGGACACAAACTACAGCACGAAGAAATGAAAACATCGCGATTGAACGTCGGTGGTGGAACCACCGACGCATTGTTGGTCTCAAGTAATTAGCGCTGCGGTTTTCTACCTCCCCACCACCCTTAACCACATTAGCTTGCCAACCATAAACTGTATTGGCCGACCCTAGCGAGGGTCAGCCATGTTCGCAAATAAGGGGGGAAAAGAACGGACACAAACACATATATAAAGATTATGTATTTATTATATAATTCACCAAAGTGAGTATTTGGAAATAAGCATGACGAATGACCCTCGATGGGGTCGACCAATCAGTTTATGGTTTGGCAAGCGGATGTGGTGGAGCGAGGGGCAACAATGGTCATTGCTTTCACTTGCATTGTTCCTTCACAGAATAACTTGTGATTCGTAGTGCAGTGGTTATCACGTCTGCCTTAACGCGGAAGGTCCTAGGTTCAAGCCCCTTCTAAAACATAATTTTTAATTTTTAAAAATGTGTGTTTGTGCCCGTTCTTTCCCCCCTTTTGTGAGAGCATGGCTGACCCTGGCTATGGTCGGCCAATCACAGTTTATGATTGGCAATATAATGTGGTGAAGGGTGGTACGCAGGGAGATAACCTTAGTGCGAATGTCTCGAGACCAACAATGCGTCGGTGGTTCCTCCCCACCAACGTACACTCGCGTTGTTTTGATTTCTTCGTGATTTAGTTTGTGTCCGTTCTTTCCCCTCTTTCTTTGCACTATCTATGAGCAAGTCTGCAGCGTATGTAATGCCGCGGGGCGTATCCAGTAACAATGATAACTGTTGCAAACTCCATCCTTAACTCTGAAAAAAAAGAGCTAATTAAATAACATCAATGAATAACCCACTACAATACTTGAGAGACGATAACTAATTAAAATGTTTGGTTACTTTTCAAACTGTGTAAGAAACTACTATGTCAAATTTAAAGTAAGTTTTAAAAAATTGATCTCACAAAATGTATATTAGTTAATGTTATAGTAGTTAGTAATTGAAGTACTGAAGAACGGTTTTAATTGAGGTTATGATTCACGTTTCCTATAGCGTTACCATAGCCACGATAATGCTTATACAGTATTAGCATCGCTCACCGCCATCAATTTGTTGTCTAACCAAAGTGCAAACGATATTTTAATTATATTAATTTAATTATAGTTTCTTACACATTCATACTATTTATTTTGTCATGTGGTGATATTTAAAAATAAAAATATTTTTTAAAACTGGATTGAAACCTGCCCAAATATGTAACTGGCCACTGGCGTTTTATAGTTCCAGTTCTAGACAATGATGTAAAACTGATCTCAATTATTAAGTATAGTTGCTACACTGCTATGATTTGAGTGAAGGGAAATAACCCATACTTTACTGAAGCACAGGAAAATTAAAGATGAGTTACTGACCTTAAGCAGCAGTAAATCTGTGAGTGTACTTGTCTATATACTACAGTTATTTAAGCTTTTTAAGAAAAAAATATATATTCAGTAACTCCGAACTATATTAATTATAAAATTTTTTAAATATTTATTTATTCCTACTTACATGGTTCTCTACTGGACTACTTGGATTTCACCGCAGCTAAGTGTGTTTAAAAAAAAATTAGTTCGTTTTATTCGTTTCATTTGTGTACTATTTGTCCGTTGAGGAAGGCTCTTTGCCGAAACGTTCGCTGTTGTGTTACGTCCTGTCAGGCCTACTAATACCCTGTTTTTATATTATACATTTACCTGTTTAAAAGCCTGATTGCAGTCTCACCCCCATTTCTTTATTTACATGGTTAAGCAGCTTTCGAATGATTTAATTAATAACAATATTTACAGAATAAAAGCAAAACTTAATCTAAATGCGTTTCTGTAACACAAAGTATACTCTCATACATACCTTACAGGTATTATATGGAATTAATCATTAATTTTATATACTTAAAAACTGATGCTCCATTTACTATAATAGATTTCAATTTTTTTTAAAAATTAATTGTAATTTTTTTTACTCACTTGAAATTATTAATATATATATTTTTTTACATTCGTTTTCCACTTTTATTATTTTTGTTGTGTTATTACTAACCCGTTGAGTGAAATGTTTAACGCCTCAGTTAACCCCCGCTGCTCCCCCGCCCCCCCCATTACTATATATCATTTTCATTCAATCTCTAAATATTTTCTTTCCAGCTTTCAAACAAAAAGAAATGCAATGGACGCGTAGACTGATATCACATGACGAACTTTGCAACTGTCACATTGTAACATCTTCGTGATGTATTACTTATTAATATATCTTGTAGACGTTCTCTCAATACAAAACCTTGCATACAATGATCCTCTGAAGAGTTGGTTTCAATAAAACAACTTTAATATCTACACTATGTACAGAACATATATCATTTGAGGTTATACAACGTGGGGTCCTCAAACAAGTCCGCCATGACACACATAATTCTCCAACTCTCAACCTATAATCTTGAACCTTCTTCCCACGCTTTCACTCACGTGACCTCTCCGTCATCCAACTCGTGATTCACACGTGACACACATGACGCGATTGAAAGAAAAAAGAAGCAACTAGAGCGTTCATGTTTTAAAGGAGAGATTTCGCTTCATAAAAAAGATTGCCATTTTATGTATTTATTTTTTAAAACCTTAATTCATATATATTAAATTACTTGATTTGTAATTTGATCACTGGGAAACCGAATAGAATTTTCTTTTCCTGTATCCGAACAACAGACACATCAATGAAATTTGAACAACAACGGTGACAGTAACTAGAAAAAGAAATGACAGTGGTGTAAATGGTTTACTTTTATATGTGTTTTGTAGGCGTTCTCACTATACAAACTTTCATGCAATAAATCCTTGAAATACTGTTGTCAACAAAATAACTTTAATATCAACATTATATACAAAATTATAACTTTGAGGTTTCACAACGTGGAGACATCAGCCACACATCCGCCATTACTTTCTATCAACTGCTTTCGCACCCTTTCTACCCATGTGACCTCTCTATCACTCATCTCGTGATTCTCACGTGACAAGCGGCAATATAAGTCCTTTTTGAAAGAATGGTAGAAGTTCAGTAGCCTCAATAATTTTTGTTTGTTTGTTCTTGTGTGTGTGTGTGTTGGGGGGGGGGTATTCCTCGCATATACAGCACAGAAAAAGAAAAAAAGAAAAAAAAACAAAAAAAGAACAAAAAAAAAAAAAAAGAAGGACAAACACGACTTCTAGACTGCGACCATAACACACAAAATACACAAATTAGCAACCATACCTAAAACAAAAGAAAGAATAACATCCAAAAAGAGGACTGTCGAATCACACACCTCCCAACGCCCCCCTCCACACTCACACCCACACCCACCCACACCACAAACAAAACCCAAACAACAAAAGCACTCACCCCACCCCCAGCCCGCCCCAGTCAACAACCACCCCACACCCATTCACCCCACCAACCCAAAGCCTCACGCACAAAAAACATTACGCTATGGCCACCGTCACCACATCGAGCACTCCCATAACCCACCATCCCCCCCTCACCCCCCCCCCCCCTCCACCAACGCACCTATCCTACCCATCAAGCACACGCAAAACTTACACCGCCAACCCCCCCCCCGTCCCCCCCCCTCTCACCATCCCCCCCCCGGGCCACCGAGCCCTCCCCTCGGCCCCTCAATCCCCCCCCTCACCAGCGCCCCCCCCACAACCCGCAGCCCACCACTAAGACCCCAACACCTGCACACCCCACAACAACCCGACACCCCCACACCCCCTCTTGCACGTACCCGACACTAGCAACCCCACGCCCCCGCCCCCCACCCACCACCCCCCTCAACCCCACCTCTCACACGACCCCCCCCACCTATCGCCCCTCACTCCCCCACACACTCCCACACCCACCTGTCTCCGCCCGGCCCACCCCCACAGAGCCACCTGCCCAAACACCAATTCACCCGCCATAACACACTCAAAAAAAACAGGGCTCCACCAACCCCCGCCACCACCCCGTACCGCACCAAACCACCCCCCCACTACACCCCCCCCCCCCCCCCGCACTCCTCCACTCACTGTCAGAAACCCCCCCCCACGAGCCATCCCTCTCCCCGACCCCCCCGCCCCCTGTCCGGCCCA